>APFE030988543.1:97363-110153 GCA_000404065.3 Pinus taeda
ACATAAATTAAATGAGACATAAAAAATGATAGGAATCAATTGATAATACATATCAACATAGTTAGTTCATCATCTCACATTATTAATGTTTAAAAAATAAAAAAAGTTAACTAAACTATAACTTTATTATTATTATTGTTATTAACAACATAACATATATACATTAAAGAAAAAGAGATAAGAAAACATATTGAAGATTTTTAAGGTGTAAATAAGATTTCTTACAATATAATGGATCAATACAATGGCTTACCAATAGGACTTGTCATAGAAACCCATACCTTATTTCATAGTCAAAATATTTTATAAACATTTTGTTTGAACTTAATTTATAACTACCTTTGAAATAAATTCCTAACTTTAACTACTACTAAAAATATACCATAAATATTTACAATAATTAAATCCATACAATCCACCTATTCATTGTTAATAATATAATTATAATTTTAAAAGTCCCTATTCGAAATAAGCATGCCTATCAACATATATAATTTCAATGATTATATAAGGATAAAAAAATATAAATATATCTAAACCTTTAATTTATTGATCTAAATCATTCTTTTAAGAATAATCAATATTTAAATTTACCAATTTGCCTAAGATGTAAAGGCTTGTCTATATTTTAAAGTGGGGATAAAAACATTCCCCCTAACTGTAAGTGAGTAGAGACATTTTAACCAAGTTGTATGGTTTTATTTTGCAAAAAATCATTAGATTTTGGCTATTTTTCCTATGGGTTTTGGAAACCAATGGTGTTTATTTCAACTTCATGAATACAAAATATATCTTAATGTTTCTCATGATACTACCAATGGTATTAGGTTGAGTGTTTACTAGAAGCTATTCCTAAGATCTTCAATAATAAATTTTCATTTGCGTAGTTTATATTATTGTAGATTAATAATTTGACGAGGAATAAGTATTTCAACCCTTATTAAGTTTTAAACCTGAGTACTACATGTATTTAGGAAAGAGATCATTTATCCCCTTTCTAGCACCATGGTTAGAAGGGAAAATAAAATTACTAGATGGCCTGAACTTTTTCAAGCCATTTAAAAAAAAAAATCCCAATTTATAAGTCGTAAATTTCACAATATAGAGCCTTTTCTATGACCTCCCTCTTCTTATCGTGGTCTTTTTATAATTTCTTAAAAATATATTTGAGATCTACAAATTATTTTCATTTCTACACAAAATATTTTCTTTTAATATTAAAATATTATAGATCTAGATTCCCAAACTTTAAAGCAACTGTATTGAATCAATAAAGTACTTCCTTGATGATTTTTTTTTGGTGAAGAAAACTATGCGTAAGTTTTAGACATTTGTTTTTCATTAATATATTATGGCCTTCTCCTCAGCACGATACTCTCATCGTACAAAACTATTGTTAGAGTGGCTCCGATACCATGATATCTTTAGCAAAAGTGTCCTTGCAGATGTAATTACATCGATAAAGAAAAAAACATTACATAAAGTTGAGAGGCATATCACATATATAGAGTTTGTAGCCTCATATCAAAATGCCATGTAATCGTGCTAAAAAACTCAAGGACAATCATTATGATAAGGAACTAACAAGTCCTATAGGAATACAACAATTCTAGAATTATCTTTATTATTCTAGAATAGCTTTGTTGATCCTAGAAAACTATCTAAACAAATAAACTTTAGGATTATGAAGTTAACATTTTTTTAGTGCTCAATGCTCTTTCCTTTGCTCCAAAATGAATCTAATCAAGTTGTTCATTGAAAAACATATATCTTTCCTTGTGTTGACCACATAGATGAAGGAACCAATCAACTACTTGTGCAACAATGGTTCCGTGAGTTTTGAATTTAAAGATGACACCTTCGTTATGTTAGTGATCATGGGTGTGGCCATAAGATAAAATTCCTCCACACATACTCAACCTACCCAAGGAAAATGTCTTTGCTCATTTCCAAAAGACCAAACCCAAGAAATAATATATGGTACCAATGTTCTTCATCTTGATGTCAATTTTCATGTCTACAGTGTATAATGCAATGATATTTTTTGGACATGTAAGAAGCAAGTGATCTATACACAACACCAAAATGAGAAAACTAATCCCAAAAGTAGATAATATAATATAAACTTTTTTTATTTTCTACTGAATTCTATATCTTGCAGTATCCTTTTATCTTGAAATGCCATGCTCTTTATCCCAACTATTTCCCATACAAAAATTTCTTAATATTACATATATATGGGTTCTTACCATTTACCTCAAAGCCCTAAGGTTCCTATATGTACCTTATTCCTCAATGATCATATTAAAGAAGGTTTTCTTCACATCCATTTCATGCATCATCTATCCCATAAATGAATGAAAAGCCATAAATTCTCTATTATAAGTGCAAATGGTGACTAGAAAGATGACTTCTATAGTCCACTCCCTTCTACGTGAACCATCATGTCATGAACCTTGTTATGAACTTTTAATTTTTTTCATCTATTACAAGCTAGATATTGTAGAGCGACCTAAAACTCAATATTGACTTCCTTTTTTGTCATGTCACCATGTTTGAAACATAATTCTTCTTGGCGGAGGATTACTCCTCCACCATGCATATTGCTATACCTCCTTCCAAAATCTAGAAGGCTCCAAATATATGATGTTTTATTTTAATTCCAAGAAGTATGCAAACTTCTTCATATTTTTTCTCTCTATTTATGTGATCCTCGAAGCCTCAACACACTCCTAAGCATACCTTAATGTTTGAATGAACTATTGATTTTTCCTTAAAATAATTAAAGGATCTATCTCCTCCTTTGTTCCTAGATGATGTTTTACTTATTTGGAAATGACTCGTGGCCTTCAATTAAACTTTAAAGCTTCACATTCATTATCCTCTTTCATCATGATAGGTTTATGGGAATTTCTAGATGTAAATTCATCTTTAAAATTTACATCACTACTTACTACTACTTTTCAGTTTTTTGGAATATAGACGTCGTAGGTATATCAAGTGTTGTTATAATGTACAATTAAACCCTTCCTATTGGAGAGTTCCAACATGATCCTATTTTCTATTGTTACATGCTATTAAAATTACAACCAAATATTTAGAAATGGTTCACTTCTAGCTTCGCATTAGTAAATTCATCAATAAGTGTCTTATCCTCCAAGATCTCATCATGGAACTAGTTATGGATGTAGATTGTTGCATCACATAAAGAAACATTGTGAGGTTTTGGTAATGAATCATGGCCTCAGTAGCACTTATTATGGATTGGTTCTTTCCCTTTCTAACTCCCTTTTGTACATTATATGGAATATTTGACCCCCTCATGAATCCTTCGTTCTTGTGGAAACCCTCAAAATCCTTCAAGTTGTGCTCACCCCCATTACATGTTCTCAGGGTTTTGGTCTTCTTCAACATCTAATATTTTAACAAGATCTTTGAACTCTTGAAAAGCACTAACGTGTCATCCTTTAGATTTAGAAACTAAATTCAAGTTATGAGAGATGAGTATAAGGAAATTCTAAACCTAATGCATTTAGACATTCTTAGAGTTTTTTGCTTCTAATAATTGATTTATTGTTGTAATTTTTTGAAAATATTAATTAGAGAAATAGAAAAAAAATTCTAAACATTGCATCAATCCCACAATATTTGAATAGGAACAATGAAAGAAATAAAATACACATCATATAGGAATTTCTCCTTTTTATTAGATTTTCATTCCTTTCATAAAAAATTACAAGATGATCTCGACAACCTACTAAAAAATAGTAGCTCTAGAGTCATTACATCACATGGATACAAGAATTTAGAACTTTTACATATGAAGATAATAACAATAGTGATTCCATGGTGTAAAAACTTCTTCATGCTTGCATGGGATGCTATTTTAAATGAAATATTAAATATTGTGACTTCATTTCTTGTATTTAGATTATAAAAATGGAGTCCTTAAATTGTGGAGTGATGCATAGTGTGATTGTAAATGTGGGTAGGATTATGGAAAATAGTAAGCACCATGTAAGTATGTTTTGTGTCTTTCCATATTCATATCTATTGAATTTCCCATTATTCCTATCTAATAAACAAAATAAAGAAACATATTTGTCAAAAGATAAACACTCAATAAATTGTTGAATTGAGACTTCTGTGTGATCCATATCACGTGATTTTCCCAGAATACTCCTCTAATAAACTCAATAAATTATTTATTTGAAAGTCATTAAACCATTGATAAGCCAAATTTATTAACAAATCAACTAATTAATATATAATATTTAAAAACCAGAATAATCAATAATTTATTTTAAAAAAATCATTAATTTGACCACCACCCCAAAAATGAATTTATAAATCTTTTGTACCGATTTTCTAGCGCATAAATGCATGCAAATATCAAAAGAATGTAAAAAAAATTAAAAATTCACCTGGGCATTGAGTACTCGACATCAGTAAAATTTGGATGACTCGTTGACAAGAGTTGATTGCATGGTTTTCCTTGTATAGATGATACTGCATCAAAACGTTCATCCATTTTTTGTTTTCGGAGACTTTCAAGGGTACCACCAACTGCCATTGTGGGAGGTTGTTGTGGCTTTGGATATTCATGAAAATATCCTTCATATTCAATCTTGGTCTTTTTCATCTAATCCTGGTCACACAAACAATGCTTTACTCCTAAGACATCACTGGTGGATGACTCTGCCTGTTCAATGGACGGTTCATATGCCATGTACATTGTCAAAAATTAAGAAACGTTTATAATTATCAAAAGGTTGATTCTGCAATGATTCTAATTTTTTTATATTTTTTTTATAAAAGTAATTAACTTATGATTTTTTTTTCTAAGAGAAAAAAAAAACTTTAATTTCCATTACCAAAAAAAAAATTACATGTTATACCATCTGCATAATGATTATGGGAATATCTTGTCGAGAGTCACATCAAATCTCATGCATAAAAAGAATCATAAATATTTAAATAGAAAACAATATAATATAAATATGATAAAACATCATATGAGTCAAAAGTATCTATCAAAGTAAAACCAGCCTGCCCAAAGATCACTATAAATCATTGGGCACTTTTACCTATGCCAGAATTTGTACAATTCTTGATCATGATGTTATTGAATTATCCAATTCCCTTGGTTTCTCAGTGGCTTCCTTGGATAGGCTTTCTGAAATCTTGTTCCTTTACAATAAAATCAAAGAGTGGTTTTAGTGTAGTGACCTCATTAAACCGATGAGTTTGTACTAGTGACAATGAGATGCAGGGTTGAACCACTTGATGACAATAATCCTGTTGTAGTTTTTCTCAAGTGCAAGAATAAGTAGGCGTGTGAGACTGTTTATTTCTTCATAATTCTTTTTGCCCTGCCCTAATACCATTTTGAGCTTGTAAAAATGTCTTGTCCAATACTAATAAGATTTCTCCTCCTCCACATGGAGTATCTTGAGTCGATCCATCAAGATAATCCCATGGAAATGTTCTATCAACAACTTAAAGGTGTAATAGTAAGGGTCAGTTTCAATAGATTTTAGTGAGGGTCTAAATGATATAGTGCTTCAATGTTATTGCATATAGATATCCACTGAATGATGGAGTCCTAGAATATGATCAGATTCCTAGCCACAAAAGAAGGCAGAAATTTCAGATTTTTTATGATGATGTTCATGTGCAGCATGTGTGCCAAGATAAGGTGAGTTGTACCCCATTCGATCTAATATTGACGTCGAGGGAGATATAAATCTTATTCTACACCTGATTGGTTGTTGGGCAATGTAGGAAGAGATGGTCTATGTCTTCATCATGTTCCTTTGCAAAGGAAACATTGTGATGGTCCCTGTATAACCCGGATTATCATGAGTATGTGCTTTATTTGATATTATGCACCACATGAAAAACTGATATTTGGGAGGTGCCTTGAGTTTCCACATGGGTTGCCACCACCATACACCCTACACACGTTCATGTTCCAAAAAATAGGAAAGTATATCCATCCCTTGGTTATAGCAACCACGAGGGGATGCATCCCAAATGATTTCATCCTCATCTGACAAGTGACTCATCAAGTTCCCCAATGTATTTAGTACAATCGTTTCTCCATATTTCCGGTATCATGAGGTCCTTTGCTGATTTTCAAGATTGTGAGAGCCATGTATTGTGTTGCCCATCTGCATTTGGGAGAGTTGTGTGATACCAGCCAATTTGAGATTCTATCCTCCAGTGGTAGAATGTGTGCATTCCCACAACCCAACCATGCATTAATTCCTAAACATACTATCTCACCAGTTATAATACACCATGCGATTCCTCCTTTTATGACCGATATGGAATGAGTAATAGCTTTACATATGATGGATGACCCATTTCTACCCATGTTCGGCCTACGAACCTATTAGATAACGTTAAGAGGGTATATTTATTTGTGATAAAGCACCTTTGTCCATAAGTTGTCTCTAGTTATTATCAGCAAGCTTAGTTTTGCTCCAAGAGCCGTTACAAATATATTCAAATCTTTTATGCCCGAGCCTCCCGAGTTTTTGGGATTTCCAATTCTCTCCCATTTGACTCAGGCAAAGGTCTTGCCAACATGGTTCCCTATCCATAAGAATATGCAACATATTTATTGTATTATGTTGGTGGTGCCTTTTAGTATCTAGGCCAGAGCCATCTACACTTCTTAAGCTCAAGAACCGTAAAAGCATCATTCTCAAGATTGGCCTTTCTAAAGCTTTTGAAAGGGCATGCTAGACACAACTTCATCTTATCCTTACTCAGCTTGGCTTCCCACATTCTATCATAAAATGGATCATGCGTTGCTTCACATCTGCATCATATAGCATACTTATCAATGGGGTTGCATCCAATATTTTCTATGTTGAGCACGACCTCACACAAGGGTGTCCTTTATCTTCCCTCTTATTTTTCCTCATCATGGAAGGATTAAGTAGGTTCATATTTAATTCTCTAGCATACGGGTCATTATATCAGCTCAAAATGATGCCCAATTACAATAAATCTACCATTATGCATGTATGATGTTCACTAAATGAAAAACGATATGCTCTACGACAATTTCAATTCACTCAACTAGACATTGAAGTCGGCCTCAAGTATGTTGGCTTCATACTCAAACCAAATGAATATCATATAGTGGATTGGTCTTGACTCATTGAAAAAATTGAAGGACGCATTAACATTTGGTAGAAGAGATGGCTATCTAGATAAGGTAGATTAGTACTAATCAAATGAGTACTAGAGGCGATATGTGGATGGCTGTGGCCTCGATACGAAAAGGCATCACCAACATAATACAATAAATATGTTGCAGATTCTTGTGGATAGGGAAGCATGTTGGATGGACCTTTGCCTCGGTGAAATGGAAGAGAATTAGAAATTCCAAAAAATGGGGAGGCTCAGGCATAAAAGTTTTGAATATATTTGTAACTTCTCTTGGAGCAAAACTGGGCTTGCCAATAATAACACGAGACAACTTATGGAAATAGGTGTTTTATCATAAATAAATATACCCTCTTAATGTTATCTAATGGGTTTGTAGGCTGAAAATGGGTAGAAATGAATCATCCATCATATGGAAATCTATTACTCATTCCATATTGGTCATAAAAAGAGGACTCGCATGGCGTATTAGAACCGGTGATATAGTATGCTTAGGAATTGATGCATGGTTGGGTTGTGGGAATGCACACATTCTACCACTAGTGGATAGAATCTCAAATTGTCTAGTATCGCACAACTCTCTCAAATGCAGATGGGTGAAACACTACATGGCTCTCACAATCTTGGAAATTAGCAAAGGACCTCATGATACCAAAAATATGGAGAAACAATTGGACCAAATACATTGGGGCACTTGATGAGTCACTTGTGAGATGAGGATGAAATAATTTGGGATGCATCCCCTCATGGTTGTGATACCTAAGGGATGGATATACTTTCCTATTTTTCGGAACATGAACGTGTGGAGGCTCTATGGTGGTGGTGACCCACGTGGAAACTCAAGGCACCTCCTAAATATCGGTTGTTCATGTGGTGCATATTATCAAATAAATCACTTATTGATGATAATCTAGGTTATACATAGACCATCACAATGTTTCCTTTGCAAAAGGAACATGATGAAGACATACACCATCTCTTCCTACATTGCCCAACAACCAATGGGGTGTAGAATCAGATTTATATCTGCCTTGGTGTCAATATGAGATGGATGTAGAAATTTTGAATAATATGACACTTATTCATAGAGATTATCCTAATTATACACTATTTGTGGAATCATGTATAATACATAACCTCCTCTACGTTGATTATCAATTTGCAATATTAAAGAAACAATCACATGCACACATTGAAGCATCAATCACAGATATCAACACAGTATGTATCAGAGAAAGCATGCAGCTGAAAACCTCCAACTATCTATATATTATATTGATTGATAACATGTAGCAATACATAGTATAATAATCCTCACACGTACTAAGTACTATCTCCACTTGTTACACACAAACTAGCTCAGATCTGAATCAATCACTCACTCCAATCTCCTTCGCTGCTTCCCTGGCTCCACTACGCAATCCTACTTGAGAATAGATGAGAATGGCTTAACCAAAATCGTATTTCCCTTGTGTTTTACCACACAATCCTCATTGTAATTACTCAATCCATGCATGTGCAAATCTCATGCACAACTATAGTCACAACTGACAACTGTCTTGCCCTTTCACTCACCTCTAACACTTGTCTCCACTAAACTGTCCATGCACTGAGTTGACTGATGTATTCATTAGTTGATTTATGAGTTAATAATTAGTGAATTAATTAGTAATTAATTCACACCACTAATCACTTAGTCTGTTGATCAGTTAGACTAAATACAACTAGTTCAACTAAGTCAAACTGAACATAACTCCATCAACTCCTGATACAACTCCACAGAACTCAATCACCGAAGTCCTAACTGAGGTCCTCCATGCAATAACTCAAGTAACACATAAGAAACATGTATTTCCTTCTCGCATCTACATGTGCCACATCTGTAGCTTGAACTGAAGTGCTCCAAGAGAATAAGATAATGTTTATATTCCAAATATTATCAAGAGCTAATAATATTCAACTTTTCTATTTTTAGCCTCGTAGTCTAAAAATAGACTCTTCCCATATGTCTAAAAATAGCCTTTGCGCCAAAAATAGCCTGTGGGCACACTAAGTGAAGGCGACTTCTTTTCACTAAGCTCCATCATCTTGTTGCATTTTCAACACTCCCTCTCAACAAGATATGGATTATCTGCAACCCCTATCCTCTAACTCTAGAATGTTCTGCATGCAACACATCTACCCGGTCCACTTGATCCAACAACACTTGGAACAAAAAATCTCCCAACTGACCCCTCGACTGGGCTAGGAAAATATTATGATGCTAAAGCTCTACCTGCTGCTAACAAGTGCTCCCTTTTTGACATCTGCACTACTACAACATATCCATGCATCTCGCACCATTGTGCATCTCTCTATGCCACCTAGCACTGCGCAAAACACTTCTGCCTCAAGCATTGTTGCAGCCTGCTAGTTATGCGCTGTCTTGGGATTCCTTGCACTGTCGCTCTCTCTGCCGCTCCATCCGCATCTCTCTCTACCCAATCAGTTAGTTCCTGCTACTCTACATCAGGGCTTCTGTAGCAAGGTCTCATCCAAGAGGTTGGGTACCTCAAGGATCGTGCCCCTCCTCCTTGGGACGATCACTCTATATCGCCCCACCTCCTACCTAGAGGTATGGTTGCATGTGATCCCTTAGCTCAACTGGCTCGAAGTTTCCCCCTATTGGGGCTCTCTACATGAGTAGATGTCTCTACTCGATCTCCACTCAACTTCCCCTATTGTGGTTGCTCCACAACCCCCTGAAGCTGCTCCACTAATCGTGGCTCCTCCAGCATTGTTTGAGACTTCTTCTGGCTCTGCATGTTGAGAGGTAATATACCCTCCCTCTCAACCATCAAGTCTCCATCAGTTGCCTCACTACTCAAGGCTTTGCATGCATCTTGAACCTCAAGAGCATACAGGTTCTTGACCCCTGAACCAATGTGCTTCACGTGTCTAGTGATGATGTGTCTAACGAAAACCTTTCCCTCTATGAAGACTACATCATAGCCTTTGTCTTCTGGTATCACGATCGACACCAAGTTTCTCTTCAGTTCTAGTACATACTTGACATCGGTCAAGGTAATTCGAGATCCATGCTCCCTCTGAAAAATAACCATGCCTACACCTGAGACACTATACTTCTCATCATTACCCACTGCTATGAGTATCTGGAGATCTTTCTCCTCCAAAGTACTGAACAAACTTTTGTCGCCGGACATGTGGAAAGAATCTCCACTATCAAGAAACTAGCAACTTCCCATCATGGATGAAACCATGCATCCGAAGAGTGTGAAATCCAACTCAAACTCTGAAGCAAGTGCCTCACCTTTAGATACCTCCCGATATCCCTTCCTGGATTTCCTCTGTGGGCAATTTGAGGCATAATGGCCCACCTCATGACAACGAAAGCATCACACTTTCAATTTTTCAACCTTATTCCCATCATTGGAAGAACTGGATTCGAAAAGATAAACCTTCTCCTTTCCCTTCTTTTCCTTACTCGCTAAGGCATAGTTCTCCTCATCATGCATAGATGAAGAACTGTCTCTGGTGTTCCGCCTGATCTCCTCTTGCACAAGATCTAACCAAAGTCTCTCCCATCCTGGCAATTTCTCCCGACCATTGACGGAGTCCTGATAGGAATGCCAACTTTTCAGAAGACCAAGTAGAGCCAAGCTCACCAAGTCCTCATCATCGAAAGTCACCCCACACTCCCCAGCTCATCCCGGCATTGGGTGAACTTTGCGAGATATTGGGGCATATTGTCTCCATTCCCACACTTAGATGTTTATGAGTTTATCCTTAAGCGCCATTCCACCAGCTCAAAACTCAACCGCTTCTGATCTAAAATTTGTGACAACAAAGTATTTCTTGTATAGAGATCGACTGTATGGGCATTCACTAGATATCTCACCTTCCAAAAGAAGGATGAATCTAGAGGCTACCTAGCCTGATTACAGACTTTGCCTGAAGAAATGAAATATAAACACCTTCTGAATAATAGGTCCGATGATCAATCCTCGCTTTGATATCCTATAGAACTTTTTCTACAAATCAACCAATTCTGATACCACGTAGAAATTGTGAATAATATGACACTTAATCACATATATTATCCTGATTATACACTATTTTAGGATTCATATATAATACATAACCTCCTCTACGTTGATCATCAATTTGCAGTATTAAAAAAACAATCACATGCGCACATTGAAGCATCAATCGCACATATCAACACAATATGTACTGGGGAAAGCATGCAACTGAAAACCCCCAACTATCTATATATTACATTGATTGAGAACATGTAACAATACATAGTAGAATACTCCTCACAAGTACTTAGTACTATCTCCACCTACTACACACAAACTAGCTCAGATCTGAATCAATCACTCGCTCAAATCTCCTCTATTGTTTGCCTACCTTCACTGTGTAATCCTGCATAAGAATAGATGAGAATAGTTGAACCAAACTCGTATTTCCCTTGTGTTTTACCATGCAATCCTCATTGGCATTACTCAATCCATGCATGTGCAAATCTCATGCACAACTATAGTCATAACTGACAGTTGTCTTGCCCTTTCACTCACCTCTAACACTTGTCTCCACTGAGTTGTCCATGCACTGAGTTAACTGATGTATTCTTTAGTTGATTTATGAGTTAATAATTATTGAATTAATTAATAATTAATTCACACCACTCATCACTTAGTCTATTGATCAGTTAGTCTAAATACAACTAGTTCAACTAAGTCAAACTGAACACAACTCCATCAACTCCACATTCAAATCCACAGGACTCAATCACTGAAGTCCTAACCGAGGTCCTCCATGCAATAGCTCACATAACCCATAAGAAACATGTATTTTCTTCTCGCAGTTGCATGTGCCACATCTGTAGCTCGAACTGAAGTGCTCCAAGAGAATAAGATAATTTTTATAGTCCAAATATTATTAAGAGTTGATAATATTCGACTGTTTTACTTTTAGCCTCGCAGTTTAAAAATAGACTCCACCTATATGTCTAAAAATAGAGGTCCATCTATTTTTACGAACTTGACCTATGATCCACAACTAGCATCGTGCAACTCATAGACCATGATCCAGAAATAGACCATGATCCTGCAACTCATAGACCATTTACTTCTTTTTGAAATACAAAAATTATTATAAATGCACAACGAAAAAGTGCTTCGTCAGGAAATATGTCGAAAGGAGTGCACGTAATAGAGAAATTATTATAAATGCACAACGGAAAAGTGCTTCGTCAAGAAATATGTCGAAAGGAGTGCACGTAATACAACAACACTTATTATAGGGTATCGAGGAAAACATAACCATGAACCACCGAATTCGGAATGGTCCCTCAAGAGAACCATCACCTCATTTCAACTCAATTGTATGGATTTGTTATTAGGATGTTATTATGTTACTTTGTTTTTAATTTTAATAGGGGAAATTAGGGATTATAACACGCTAGTTTGTGTTTTTATTTTTATTTGAACAAAGATAAATTTAGGTTTATTTTGATGGATGTGTATTTTTAAGTGTTTTATTTGCTTTATATCTTTATTATATTTATGTGCGTTTATTTTTAAGTAATTTATTTACTTTGTAG
>APFE030988543.1:110173-176558 GCA_000404065.3 Pinus taeda
TTATTGATTATTCTCGTTGTTTAATTTTATATATTAATTAGTTGATTTGTTTAAAAATTTGGCTTATCAATGGTTTATTGACTTTAAAATTAATAATTTATTGAGTTTATTGGAGGAGTATTCAGCAAAAATTACATCATATTTTCAGGAACACTGCTGTCATAAACCTGATATGGATTAGAGAAGCTTCAATTCAACAATTTATTGAGCATTTATCTTTTGACAAATATGTCTTTTTATTTTGTCTATTAGATAGGAATATGGAAAGACACAAAACATACTTACATGGTGCTTACTATTTTCCATCATCCTACCCTCATTTACAATCACACTACCCATCATTCCACAATTTAATGATTCCATTTTTATAATCTAAATACAAGAAATGAAGTCACAATATTTAATATTTAATTTAAAATATCATCCAATGAAAGCATGAAGAAAGGTGATAATTAAGGGTTTGAATCTATTTTTAAGATTTTAAATTTTGTAAAAATTCCAATGCCCAATGATGTTAGAGATAGTCTTTATTTGTTTTCATGCCCAATGGTGTTAGGGACCATATTTATTTGTTTTTATAATTTATATATCAATTTCATATTTTCCATTAGACAGTCTCCTATATTCCGCCATTATTCAAGAAATGGAACCCAAATTTGATCTCTAGATTAGAAATTTATAGAGTATCCATTGGTTGATGAGAATTACTATTTCTTATTTTCAAATGTTGGGTGAAGAATTTTCTTACTTAGTACTCATAAAAAAATCAAGTTTTTTACTATTGTAATCATATTTATAAATTCATTGAGATAACTAGCACTTGAGTAGCATGTGCATTACTTCTTTACATGGTTGATGGAACTCCAACCTTAATAGTCAAATCTCTTTGGAAGTATTCCAATACTAAGACAACATTCAAGGCTACTCAAGAACCTTTTCCTTTCCATTCTAGACATAATTTTTCTTTCAAGAGAGTTAGTACAACTATGCCATCATAAGTATCAAATGGTTAAAATTTTCCTCTAAGTCTTATACTCATTTTTATGCCTGGCCAACTAAACACCAAAAATTTTAGCTCTCTTATACATCTTGGGTTAAACATGCCTGACTTATTTTCTCAACCATAAAATGGATCTAGTAAACCATCATTGCTCTTGCATCAACTAGAATGATTTATCCACATTTTTTCATTTAA
This sequence comes from Pinus taeda, assembly GCA_000404065.3. NCBI lineage: Eukaryota > Viridiplantae > Streptophyta > Pinopsida > Pinales > Pinaceae > Pinus > Pinus taeda. Next base: position 111,369 of record APFE030988543.1, read on the forward strand.
ATTGTCTCGAAACCCAATGCTTACTGCAGACAAATTGACACTATTTTACCCCTCACCATCATATTTCATTGGATAAATTAGTAATTTTATGCGTCATAACAAAATTTCAAGGTGGAAACTTTTTGATACCTGAAAAGGATAACATATACAATTTTCACCTACCCTAATAAGTGAATTATTTGATATTTAAAAACAATGTATTTTTAATTTTAGCTCAAGAAAGAATTTTACCAAAGGTAATTTCAACGAGAAATAATTTTAGAACATTCCCACTCGTGTATCATAGCCAGTGTGGTTTCTCAAACCATTCAATCAATTTTTTGAAAATTTTCATTAACAATAAGAATATTATTATATCATTAAATTTTTTCACAAGATATTCATATTTAAATTTAACAGAAATATATTTCATGGTTATATTTACAAATTAGGGTTAAAAAAAAAAAGGTTTTACACCATGACATTACTATAGTTATTATCTTCATATGTAAAAGTTCTACATTCGTGTATCCATATGATGTAATGACTCCAAAACTACTAATTTTTAGTAGGTTGTAGAGATCATCTTGTAATTTTTTATGAAAGGAATGAAAATCTAATAAAAAGGAGAAATTCCTATGTGAGGTGTATTTTATTTCTTTCATTGTTCCCATTTAACTATTGTGTCGTTGATGCAATGTTTAGAATTTTTTTTCTATTTCTCTAATTAATATTTTAATAAAATTACAACAATAAATCAATTATTAGAAACAAAAAACTCCAATAACGTCTAAATGCATTAGGTTTAGAATTTCCTTATACTCATCTCTCATAACTTGAATTTAGCTTATAAATCTAAATGCTAACACTTTAGTGGGTTTCAAGAGTTCAAAGATCTTGTTAAAAGATTAGATGCTCAAGAAGACCAAAACCGTGAGAACATGTAATGGGGGTGAGAAAAACTATAAGGATTTTGAGGGTTTCGACAAGAACGAATGATTCATGAGGGAGTTAACTATTCCATATAATATAAAAAAGGGAGTTAGAAAGGGAAAGAACCAATCCATCATAAGTGCTACTAAGGCCATGATTCATTACCAAAACCTCACATTGTTTCTTTATGTGACACAACAATCTACATCCATAACTAGTTCCATGATGAGATCTTGGAGGATAAGACACTTACTGAGGAATTTACTAATGTGAATTTGTCCTTTTAATACCATGTAGCAATAGAAAATAGGATCAAATTGGAACTCTCAAATAGGAAGGGTTTATTTGTACATTATAATAACACTTGAAAGACCAACAAGGTCTATATTCCAAAGAAATGAAAAGTAGTATTAACTAGTGATGTAAAGTTTGAAGATGAATTTACATCTAGAAATTCCCATAAACCTATCATGAGGAAAGAGAATAATGAATGTGAAGCTTTAAATATTAATTCAAGGTCACCATTGGTTTCCAAATAAGTAAAACATCATCGAGGAACAAAGGAGGAGATAGATCCTTCAATTATTTTCAGGAAACATCAATAGTTCATTCAGACATTAAGGTATGATTAGGAGTGTGTTGAGGCTTCGAGGATCACTTAAATAGAGAGAAAACATATGAAGAAGTTTTCATACTACTTGGAATTAAGATAGAACATCATATATTTGGAGCCTTTTAGATTTCGAAAGGAGGTATAGCAATATGCATGGTGGAGGAGTAATCCTCCATCAAGAAGAATTATGTTTCGAACATAGTTACATGACTAAAAAGGAAGTCAATATTGAGTTTTAGGTCACTCTACAATATCAAGCTTACAATACATGAAAACATTTAAAAGTTCATAATAAGGCTCATGACATAATGGTTGACGTAGAAAGGAGTGGACTACCAAAAGTCATCTTTCTAGTCACCAATTGAACTTATAATATATAATTTATGGCTTTTCATTCATTCATGAAATAGATGATGCATCAAATTCTTGTGAATAAAACCTTATTTAATATGATCATTGATGAAGAAGGTACATATAGGAACCTTAGGGCTTTGAGGTAAATGGTAGGAATCCATATATATGTAAGAGTAAAAAAATTTTGTATGGGAAATAGTTGGGATAATAAGCATGGAATTTCAAGATAAAAGGATACTGAAAGATATAGAATTGAGTAGAAAATAAATAAATTTTATATTATGTTATCTACTTTTAGGATTATTTTTCTCATTTTGGTGTTGTGTATAGATGACTTGCTTCTTACATGTCCAAAAAATTTCATTGAAATATACAAAGTAGACTTGAAAATTGACTTCAAGATGAAGAAATTTTATGGAGGAATTTTATCTTATGGCCACATCCATGATCACTAATATAATGAAGGTGAAATATTTAAATTCAAAACTCACGGAACCATTGTTGAATAAGTAGTTGATTGTTTCCTTCATCTATTTGGTGAACACAAGGAAAGATATATGCGTTTCAATGAACATTTTGATTAGAATCATTTTAGAGCGAAGGAAAGAGCATTGAGGACTCAAAAGATGTTAACTTCATAATCCTAAATTTTATTTGGTTAGATAGTTTTCTAGGATCAACAAAGCTATTCTAAGATATATTTTTCTATAATAATAAAGATAATTCTAGAATTGTTGCATTCCTATAGGACTTGTTAGTTCCTTATGATAATGATTATCCTTGAGTTTTTTAGCACGAACACATGGCATGTTGATAATGAGGCTAAAAATTATATATATATGGTATGCCTCTCAAGCTTTATATAATGTGTTTTTCTTTATCAATATAATTACATCTCCAATTACAGTTTTTCTAAACATATTGTGGTATCGGAGCCACTCTAACGATAGTTTTGTACGATGAGGGTATCGTGCCAAGGAGAAGGTCACGATATATTAATGAAAAACAAATGTCTAAAACTTAAGCATAGTTTTCTTCACCAAAAAAAACTATCGAGGAAGTACTTTATTGATTCCATACAGTTGTTTTAAAGTTTGGCAATCTAGATCTATAATATTTTAATATTAAAAAAAAATTGTGTAGAAATGAAAAGAATTTGTAGATCTCAAATATATTTTTAAGAAATTATAAAACGACCATGATAAGAAGAGGGAGGGCATAGAAAAGGCTCTATATTGTGAAATTTCCCACTTCTTATAAGTTGGGAAATTAATTCTTTTTAAATGGCTTGAAAAAGTTTAGGCCATCTAGTAATTTTATTTTCCCTTCTAACCATGGCGTTAGAAAGGGGATAAATGATTTCTTTCCTAAATACATGTACTACTCACGTTTCCAACTTGAATAAGGGTCGAAATAATTTTTCCTAGCCAAATTATTAATCTACATTAATATAAACTATCGAAATGAAGGTTTCTTATTGAAGATCTTTGAAATAGCTTCTAGTAAACACTCAACATAATACCATTGGTAGTATCATGAGAAGCATTAAGTTATAATTTGTATTCATTAAGTTGAAATCAACACCATTGGTTTCCAATACCCATATGAACAATAGGTTTGCCATCATTAACACAACTTTGTACAACTAGTAGAACACCTTGCAAAGAAGTTCCATCAATATAAGTAAAAATTTAATGGTCATAAATCACTTTATGGAATAGTTTTAGAATAGAGAATATTCCTAAGTTGAGCTATATAATTAGTTGATTGGTTCCTTCATATATTTGGTCAACAAAAGGAAAGATATATGTTTTTCAATGAACATCTTGATTAGATTCATTTTGGAGCGAAGGAAAGATCATTGAGCACTGAAAAAATGTTAGCTTCATAATCCTAAAGATTATTTGGCTAGATAGCTTTCTAGGATCAACAAAGTTATTATAGAATATATTTTTCTAGAATAATAAAGTTAATTCTATAATTGTTGTATTCCCTACAAGATATATAGGACTTGCTAGTTCCTTATCATAGTGGTTATCTTTGATTTTTTTAGCATGGACACATGGCATGTTGATATGAGGCTAGAGAATTTATATATATGCTATAACTCTCCAGCTTTATGTAATGTGTTTTTCCTTATCAATATAATTACATGTTTATGGACACTTTTGATAAACATATCATGGTATCTAAGCCACTGTAAAGATATTTTTGTAGGATGACAGTATCGTGGTGAGGAGGAGTCCGTGATATATTAATGGAAAATTAATGTCTAAAAATTAAGCATAGTTTTCTTCACCAAAAAAAAATTCATCGAGGAAGTACTTATTGATTAAAGAAAGTTGCTTTAAAGTTTGGCAATCTAGATCTATAATATTTTAATATTCAACAAAAATCTTTTCTGTAGAAATGAAATAATTTATAGATCTAAAATATATTTTTAAGGAATTATAAAAATACCACGATAAGAAGAGGGAGGGTGTAGAAAAAGCTCTGTATTGTGAAATTTCCCAATTATAAATTTGGAAATTAATGCTTTTTTAATGACTTGGAAAAGTTTAGGCCATCTAGTAATTTTATTTTCCTTTCCACCATGGCACTAGAAAGGGGATAAATGATTTATTTCCTAAATACATGTACCAATCATGTTTAAAACTTGAATAACGGTATAAATATTTTTTCATCATCAAATTATTAATCTACAATAATATAAACTACCCAAACAAAAATACTTTATTGAAGATATTATGAATAGCATCTAGTAAACACTCAACCTAATACCATTGGTAGTATCATGAGAAATGTTAAGATATGATTCGTATTCACGAAGTTGAAAACAATGCCATTGGTTTCCAAAACCCATAGGAACAATAACATTTCCATCATTAAAACAACTTTGTACAACTAGTAGAACACCTTGCAAATAACTGCGATCATTGTAGTTATAAATTGAATGGTCAAAATCAATCGATGGAATAATTTTAGAATAGAGAATATACCTAAGTTGAACTATCTAAGTAGTTGATTGGTTCCTTTGTCTATTTGGTCAAAACAAGGTGAGGTATATTTTTTTCAATGAACATATTGATTAGATTCATTTTGGAGTGAAGGAAAGAGCATCGAGCAGTGGAAAAATGTTAGCCTCATAATCCTAAAGTTTATTTGGTTAGATAGTTTTCTAGAATCAAAAAAGTTATTCTAGAATATATTTTTCTAGAATAATAAAGTTAATTCTAGATTTTTTTAATTCCCTAGAATATATGTAGGACTTGTTAGTTCCTTATCATAGTGATTATCTTTGAGTTTTTTAGCTCCGACACATGGCATGTTGATATGAGGCTAGAGAATTTATATATATGATATGCCTCTCAAGCTTTATATAATGTGTTTTCTTTATCAATATAATTACATGTCTAAGGACACTTTTGCTAAACATATCATGGTATGAGAGTCATCGTAAAGATAGTTTTGTAGGATCAGAGTATAGTGGTGAGGAGAAGGCCATGATACATTAATGGAAAACAAATGTCTAAAACTTAACCATAGTTGTCTTGACCAAAAAAAAAATCATCAAGAAACTACTTTATTGATTCAAGAAAGTTCCTTTAAAGTTTCGCAATGTAGATCTATAATATTTTAATATTCAAAAGATTTATTTTGTGTAGAAATGAAAAGAATTTGCAGATCTAAAATATATTCTTAAGTAATTATAAAAGGACCATGTTAAGAAGAGGGAGGGTGTAGAAGGGCCTCTTTATTGTGAAATTTACCACTTCTTATAAATTTGGAAATTATTTTTTTTAATTACTTGAAAAAGTTTAGGCCATCTAGTAATTTTATTTTCCCTTCTAACATGGCACTAGAAAGAGGATAGATGATGTATTTCCAAAATACATGTATCTCCCATGTTTAAAACTTGAATAAGTGTAGAAATACTTTTTCCTGATTAAATTATTAATCTACAGTAGTATAAACTACCCAAATTAAAATATCTCATTCAAGATCTTAGGAATAGCCTTTAGTAGACACTTAAACTAATACCATTGATAGTATCATGAGAAATGCTAAGATATAATTCATATTCATGAAGTTGAAATCAACATCATTGGTTTCCAAAATCCATAGGAATAATAACATTTCCATCATTAACACAATTGTGTACAACTAGTAGAACACCTTGCAAAGAAGTGCGATTAGTATAATTATAAATTGAATGGTAATAAATCACTCAATGGAATAGTTTTATAATAGAGAATTTTCCTAATTTGAACTATATAATATGGTCTTCCCTATAATTAATTATTTATACTATCTTATAACACTAGTTGAATGCATGGAAAATGAGCAACACCATCCTTTTATTTAAACTCAAAATTATTAGGAAGCCACCATATATTTAAAGGTATCCTCATCATTCTATCATCTTTTCATATATATTAGATTAAATTTATTCTTGACAATCAGATAAGTCTCCAACTCTTGAACCTCTTATAAGCCCGTATCATACCATGAGAAAATTTTTACATAATTGGAAGGATCCGCTAATTTCTCTCCCCCACTCAAACCAAAAGGATGACTACCTGTTTGTTTATGGACCTTAGTAGCTTCTTGATCCATGTTATTTGTCATTATTATGTTTCTTTCCATTGTTCAGATAGGTTCACACCTTAGCTGATATAGGTTTTCCTCTCTCACTCTAATGGTGTTCCCATCATTAGAGATAGATCCCATGGGTTATATTAGTTATTTTCCATCTTAAAATGTTACAATAAAACCCATTTTTCTTTATCATATATAAAATCATCTCATATATTTCAAAACACATATCACATCATTCACTTCCAATGGGCCTCCTAACTCAAACGAGAATATCACTATTCCAATGGCTTTCATTGTGTGTTTCGTATCAACACCAAACAACACATGAAAACCTAAGTCCCACTATGTTAAGTGGTTAAAAATTTCCCATCCTCCTAGAATATGTTGTGCGGCTATATTATCCAATATACATACACCAACTTGCATGGTTCTTAAGGAAAGGTAGGAAATAAGTGAATATTATGTTTCAAATTTCTTGGCAACTTCTTATGCATGAGTTTTCATCAGCACATCTACAGTTGATAACTTACTCTTTCTACATTTTTTCTTTCTAGAAAGTATGAAGCATAGTTTCCTATCTTATGACATGCAAAAAACTTGACCTTATATCAGTGGTTCTTCTTTGTTTCTCAGCATGAATCTTCACCCCTAGTGAACCTTTTCCTTTTCTCTTTATTATCTCACTAACGAGATTTTGGTACTTAGAACTTTTGTTCTTGCTATCCTTAGCCTTTGAGTGCTTCATCATCTCCTCTTCAAAGTACTCATCCCATATCCTATGAAATTATGGCTAGTTATCCCAAGCATATATTCCTTTGATGAATGGATCCCATGCCTATCAGAAGTTGGTTGATGCCACATTCACTAATTTTGCATTATTTGCCTTTTCGACAACTAAAAATTTTACCAACTTAAGTAGAACTATACCAAAGCCTTTTTTTTAGAGGCCACATCAAATCATGAAGTTCTTGCTTATTTTGAAAAGATTGGATGTAGCAACAACCATTATTCTTTGGAAGCATAATTTTTATACTTCAAATTTTCTTATGTATTATGTTCTTCTTCTTTCTTTAAATGTTGATGATTTTCATGCCAGTTTTGAAAAGTCTTGATGAAACATTGGTTTTCTCTTTTGGAGACAGGGCCATATTTTTTTATTCTTTAAATTTTCTTATGTATTAAGTATCGACCTCTTTTTTTAATGTTGGTGATTTTCATGGTAATTTTGAATATAATTGATACACATAAGCATGTTTTTCCAAGGAAGGGTGGGGGGTCATATAATTTTGACACTTGAAATTTTTTTATGCCTTAGATATGCAAAAATCTTTTTAATTGATGCTTACTTAGTCAATTTTCATGTTGGTGTCTTCTTTTTCTTCTCCTTCTTCTTCTTTAGATTTTGTTTTTAACATTTTTTCCAATTTTGTGCTTTTTATTTCTCTTTGCAATGTTTTCTGGAGGAAAAACATTAATTTTTTGTTAAGTTAAAAAATAATGATAAATATTTTGAAGTTAGATTTTTTTATATATTTATGTATCATTAAATAATACATCAATAGACATAAAATAAGTGTTACTGAAAAAGAACAATTTTAAATTGTCTAAAAAAAATACACATTTTACATATAGATATAATTAAGAAAACACATTTTAGGACCTTTTCGCTAAAAATGACATGTTAAGTACAAGATTGTATGGAAAAAAATAACAAAAAAAGTTTAAAAAATAATAAATATTATGAATTTTTTTATGAATTGTATGTCTGAAGATGATAATATTCGAAGTTATTTTCCACAAAAAATTGATTCACATAATTGTTTTAGTAAAAATAACAAAAAAAATAATAAATAAATAAATAACCCAATAGCTCTTCAGCCCTGGAAAATAGTGGTGATAATTCTAGGCTAAAAGACTATAGGAAACATAGTGACCTGTCCACCACTCCACTTTCCCTATCGATGGCCCTTTGGCTCCATTCGGTTAAGGCATATTGATGCCCTACTCAGCCAAGGTAAAAGGGTTATTGGTAGCGTTCCTGCAACAACACACTAACTCTTCTATACATTTTTTTTTATGGACTTTTGGACTCATTTGGGCAAAGCATCAATTCTGACAATTGACCCTTCCCCTTATTTATTTTTACTTCTTATTTTTTAAGTACTATTTTTTTTTCAAATATGTTTTTAGTTCCTTTAAAATATATACATTTTTATATGTATTTCAATTTTATTTATTTATTTTTTCAATTTCCTTTAATATTTTTTCCTCATTTTTCTACATTTGTTTCTATATTATTTCTTGAAATTTATCTTGAAATCATTCCAAGTTAGCCCCTCCTTCACAATTCCTCTCACATTCTTTACATATTCCCACCAAATGTATGTTGTTCCTTTAAGATTGAAATTATCTATCCCAGCATTCATATTTTCTGAATAATCATGCAATCTGAAAAAATTATTCATCCCAAACAACCAAATTATTTCATCTTGTGACTTCTTCATTTCTCCATCAGATGTAGAAGGATTTTACTTCTTGAACTCCTTTGGAAAGTATTATGATAGTCAAACGAAGATTGTATGCCAAAGTAATGACCCCAGGAAGTTAGAGATCTGAACTATTCATCTATACAAATGCTTTGTGTGCATAGTATTTATAGGTTATAAATACATATATGCTCATTAATTCAATAAGCTCACCAAAGAATCGTAATTGAAATACTGACAAATCTAAACATTCAATCTCAACATAGAACTTGACCTAGACTAACCAGAACATATTAGGCATTTTGTTAAACACATGGCATGCATGTAAGTAATAGATCATGAATGCATATATTATCATAAAAGTACGAGATTCATATGAGAACCACAGAAAAAAGGTGATATTCCCTCTTCCCATAGCTGCAACAACACATATTATTCCATATAATCATAAAGCACTCAATAGATAAACCATTCATGACAGGAACCATAAATATCATGCATCATGTAACCTACAAATAACTTGTGAATAACCGGCATAGGAAATATTAACTGAGCATAATCACCGCAAATATGCATGAATCACAATAAAAAAATAGATCTTATTAATATAGGTAAATACCAACCAAGTTAGCGATTTCCACATACCTCTCAACTATAGATTGAGATGAACTAAATCTCTCTTTCAGCGAGTCCCCCTACGGCCATATTCCAAACCCGAATGTGTGATCTCATGAACTAAACCATCCAACACCAAACTAGGGATTCCAGAGGCAAAACCACCTCAGCCCTCAACCAATCATTCCACCTCAAGGTTGGACATCACTAACATCAACAAATTGATCTCCACCGAAGTTGTTGAGGGCTCCATACGGTTCATTCCAACCCGGCTCCATGACTAGTAACTCAACCCACAACCGTTACAGGGCTCGAGAGTGATTTTCCAACCAAGGCTCCAGGAGTAGTAACTCAACCCACCAAGGGCTCCAAAGTGTTTTTCCAACAAAGATTCTCTTGTACCTTAAGAAACCAATTTCCTAGCTGTGGAGAAATTGTGCTTAAGGAATTAATGATTATTGTTTGTTATCACTTATTTGTTACTTTATTGTTTGTTGTGTTCTCAAATGAAGGACCTAGAAAACTTGGTCTTTAACTCTTAATATATCTATGACTGGAACATCTCAGAATGCCATTTATTGCTAGATATAAATTATGAATGAAGAAAGTTTGAAGGGGAAGTTAAAGATAATATGTTGCTTAACATAGAACCTACTATCTCTCACTTAGAAAAATGATGAAAATGAGAACTAAATCATAGACAATATGTTGCTTAACACAAAACTACTATCTACGACCCTTGGAGAAGTTAAAGATAATATGCTGCCTTACACAAAAACTATTATCTATAACTTAGAAAGGAAGGTGAAAACTTCAAGTATAGGAGTGTTATTTTAAGGAATTTTTAGCTTTATATAAATAAGCAAATAAAGACCTGCAGCTTCATTACTATACTTAAAAGAAGAAAACATAAGATGACACATGAGAGAGAAGGTTACAAAATTATACCCAATAATTCATGGAAACTTCTGATTCTTTCATTAATTGACAGTTATATTAGGAATATATTGGCCTAGTCTCTAGGTTCTCTAAAATTTGAACAACAACCCCTGTCTGTAAATCTTCCTCCTTTTATACATTTGCGAAAAAGTTGTTGATCTCTGAAACTGTCAAACTACTAAATTGTTTCCCTAACTATCTGAAGTAAAAATTATTACAAAAAATTACACAGAGGGTAAAAGACACCTCAAAGAACATGAAATAATAGGAAATAACTGAACTTAGAAGATGACAATGACTGTTGGCTTTTCTGCTTTATTCATTGGCTCTTGAGTTCCTCTATGGATGCTTTAATAATTCTTAATCCACTTAAATTGTAATTAATCTCATTAGACTTTGACTTATGTGGACACTGGGGCTTACGTATATATCAGGTGTGCTTATATTGGCGAAAACACAAAGAAAACATGCCCAACTACCTTTTCTTCGGACTCAACTTTAACACTGATTTTCCATTTATACAATGAAATTAGTGCAACCCTATAGTTTACCGTGGAAGTAAAAAAGAATTAAATATTTTGCATAAACCCATCAGTTCCACCTTTTCTGTGCTATGTTGACTTCCTATTGCAAACCACAATCAACCCTTTCAAATGATACATCATTACAAAAATTAACAATATGTGATATTACGAATGCGCAAAGAGTTTAAAACATAATGCATATATTTTCAAGTCCAACCATTCTCCACCATAGATTTCAACCCCATTATTTGATGGCTGATATCAAATTCAAGTGCACTACTTGCACGAGAGCTACCCGCCTGAAATGGGTGGTTTTTCTCTCTCCTCTAGTGCTACGTGTTGTTGGCTAGTTGAATTGTTGTGAATTAAACATTCAAGTGCCACATTAATTATCGACCAGGGAAAGTCTTTTTATTTCAAAGGCAATGCGTACTGTATGTACTTAAAACCCAAAAAGCATCAAAAGCTGTAGCATACGTACTTCTTATGTTATATCATTACAGTACCTTAAAATGAAAACAACTAGTTAGAATTACAAATATGAGAAACGAAATAATGGATGTTCTTCTGTCAGAGGACCAGGACCCTATCCTCCTGATGGGGACGTCCAGCACCTGCCTCTGTTATCAGAAGTGCTAACGCACATAGCACTCTCATTCACCGGTGAGAAACAAACTCAAAAAGCAATGAAACAGAGTACTTGTAAAGCAAGGAATGCCAGAGGTAATACTGTTAAATCCACACAGAGTGTCGAGAAGAACTTACCATACATCTACTCAACCAACAGAAAAACAAATGGGTGAATCTTGTGAGGAAGGTGGGCCCAGTCCTTCTCACAAGATTCCCCGAAAAGAAGGAGACGGATTTAAGTGCTCAGAACCAGTTTATATTTATCTGCCAAAAAGATTGAGTACAATCGAACTCAGACTTGCTGATGTTCTTCAGAACCTTGATTACAGACTGACTATCTATCCCCCGTTTCATGTAGATGTCTCCTCTTTATAGAGGAGACATCTACTACAATATAATATTACAGCTTTTCAGTTAATACTGTGTGTTTAAAATTAAGCAAATTAGAATGTTGTTACAACCATATGATAATGCATCCTTTTCTGGAGCTTCGGCTGTACACGGTGAATAACTGATTGTCTTCTGGGGATTGTTATTTCCTTCGCTATTTCCCCATGCTGTTCATGCTGACTGTATGCTCCTTCTCTATTCTTCCGCTTGATTATGCCACGTTATCATCTTTTAGATAGCTGCCATCTGTTGTCTGTGGCTACAAAAAGCTGCTTTGGATAATTACTGTTGCTGGTATTGTGGCAGCTGCGCAGTTGCTGTTTCTCGTGTTGCAGCAACTGCGTAGTTGCTGTTTTTCGTGTTGCAGCAACTGTTCACTATACTCCTGCAAGCTTATGACAGTTGTTTAACGATTCTAGTCATCATTTCCATAGATAAGTGAAAAGATACTTACGAATATGAAGTAAACAATTAAATATAGATTTGCGGAAGGTCACTCCATACCTTGGGGTTAATATATCCTTATGAAATAAAGGCTTTTGCTTATTACTACAAAAAGGGTAAATATACGGCAAAAGATAGGTTCAAAAACTGATCAATTGCGAGTCCCAACAGGTATAACTAGTCTTTTTACCATAATGATTCACTTTTCTAGCTAAATGTATCAAATGTACTAGGATCTTGTTGTAACTTTTGAATGAGTTCCCACACTTCTTCGTCATTCTTCCATTCATCCCTTGCTTTGTTTATCCAATATGGTTGGATAATGGAAATGGAACAAAGAAATGCTTCCACATCCTTATCCTTTCTTGAGAGTGCAACTACCACAACATTTTGATTCCCTTTTTGGTAGATTATTTCAAAGTCATAAACCAACATCTTTGTGACCCATCTTTGCTTCTCTTATGAAGATAATGTTTGTTCTAAAAAGTATTTAAGACTATCATGATCCGTTTTTACCTTGAAGTGTCTTCCCATTATCTAGGATCACCATTTATTAAGTGCATGTAGTGTTGCCAACATTTCCTTCTCATAAACAGCTTTGTGTAAATACTTTCCTTTTATTGGATGACTTTCAAAAGCAATGTGTCTTTCTTCTTGCATTAAAACAACACCAATTCCATTTCCTAAGGCATCACATTCCACAATAAAGTTTTTTGTGAAATCCAGTGTAGCTAAGACCGATGCTTGGCACATTTCCTCTTGAAGATGTTCAAAGGCCTTTGTTGCTTCTAGAGTCCATGAAAATGCATATTTCTTCAATAATGGTGTTAGAGGTGTTTCTATTCTCCCATAATTCTTAACAAATTTGCGATAATACCCTGTCAACTCGAGGAATCCTTACAGATGCTTTATGATGTGGGGATTTTCCATTCCTTAATACTTTTAATTTTGCTAGGGTCTACCTTAACACCTTCATGAGATACAATATGACCAAGATATTCCACCTATTGTACTCCAAAGAAATATTTATAGATTTTTTCATACAATTGTATCTCCTCTAATAATTTGAGCACCCTGTCAACATGTTGAACATGATCCTTCCAAGACTTGATGTAAATTAGTATATCATCAAAAAATACTAACACAAATTTTCTATGGAAGGGTTTGAAAATGGAATTCATCAAACCTTCAAATGTAGATGGTGCATTAGTAAGGCCAAAACACATGACCAAAAATTCATAATGACCATCATGAGTTCTAAATGCTATTTTCGCAATGTCTTCATTCTGATTTGATGATATTTTGAACGAAGATCCAACTTGGTGAAGTAAATTGATCCATGCAATTCAGCCAATAATTCATCAATGATAGGAATGGGAAATTTATCTTTAATAGTGAGCTTGTTGAGTTCCCTATAATCTGGACACGTGCACCATGATTCATCCTTCTTGTGAACCAATACTACTATAGCAGAGAAATAACTTTGACTAGGTTGAATTATACCAGCCTCTGGCATTTCTGCAACCATGCATTCAATTTCATTCTTTTGGGCATAGGGATATATGTAAGGAATGAAGTTTGGAGGAACACTTCTTAGAATCAAACGAATAACATGATCATGATCATGAATAGGTGGGAGGCCTTTGGGAGTCTCAAATACCTTGGAATTATTGTCCAAGACTTTTTGGAGATTTGGAGAAATAGATGATTTCGATGTGGGAACCTCTAGTGAACATAATTGTGCAATTATGCCTCGTTGTTCTTTCTTTAGAAGCTTTTTCATTCCGATAGAGCTGCTTAACTTTCCTAGTTTCCCTGTGATACCCCTTAAGTCAACTTCCTTTCCTTCTGAAGAAAATTTCATGAAAGGTTCTTGGGAATTAAAAGCTATTGCACCCAAGGATTGTATCCATTAGACTCCTAGTACAGCATTAGCACCACCCATTCGAATGGAAAGAATTGGGCTATTCAATACATATTCTCCTATGGATAGCTTGATATTATGGCACTTTCAGAGAAATCTATGGTTCCTCCACTTGCAACCATCACTTGACACTCTGGTGCTGGATATAGGAAGCAATTCAATTCTTTGGCTATCTTACAATGAATAAAATTATGGGTACTACCTAAATCAATCAACACTACTACCTTTTTATTCTTGATATGCCCTTCTATCTTGATAGTTTGAGGAGTGGTAATTCCAACCAATGCATTACAAAATATGGTCGGATTCATTTCTTCTTTCTCTAAGGTTTGTTCCTAGTGTATATCTTCTACTTTTGACGTTTCTTGTTCCTTTTCTTCCTCCTCTTCATAATTTATGTAAAATAATTTCTTCTAAGAACACGTATGACCTTTAGTGTATTTTCTATCACAACTGTAACAAAACCCCTTTTCTCTTTTTTCTTCCAATTGTTGTGGTGTCAACCTTGTAGGTTGTGGAAGGCTAGGGGAAAAAAATCTTCCATCTTTATAATTGTGAGTGGTAGGCTTTCTTGTTGCCATAATTTTTCTTTCCATTTTTCTTCCCAACTTGAATGCCCTCTCTAATGAATCAGGTTCCCAAAGATGAGCCTCATGTTGGATGTTATCCTTTAAAGTCCCTATGAACACATCAATCCTATGCTCCTCTAGAATATCTTTTACCCTTATATTCAAGTTTTTGGAAGTCCTCAATGTGCTCCATCATTGAACCCATTGGTTTAAGATTTATCAGTTGGCTAAAAAAAATCTTGCTTTTTGTATCCTAATAATGTGCTATAATTTCATTCGTAAAAATTTCCCAAGTGACAATTTGTTTATGAGAGCAAAGCCATTGATACCATACAAACTAATTTGGTTCCAAATATAAAGTTGCAATGTGTACTTTTTGTGTGTTTTGCACATTATGGAGATCGAAATATTGCTCCATATGTAGTATCCATGTTACAGGATCCTTGCCATCAAACTTCCTCATATTGATCTTTGGAACCTGGTGGGTCTTCAATCCAACATTAGAGTTTATGAAATCATGATTAACATTTATTTTGTTCTCATCATGAGTTCCCTTTACTACCCTTTTTCCATTAGTAAGCATTTCTTGTAGAAACTTTGTCAAATCTATCTTCAAATCTTCCATCTTATATTCCACGCCTTCCTTTAAACCATCCATCTTAGATTCCATGCCATCCATCTTAGCTTCCACATCATTCACCTTAGCTTCCATACATTTATTTAAACCATCCATCTTAGATTCCATGCCATGTTTTAAACTATCCATCTTAGCTTCCATGCCATACATCTTAGCTTTTGTTACTTTTTGTTAGAGTGAATTTTGTTGCACTTGGTCTCGTAATTTTGATATATCATGTTGCATTTCTTCCTCTTCTTCATGGGTCACGCTCAAGCTTTCAAGTTGCTTGCTAGGTGTTTCCATTTTCTTTCTTTGGGGCATCAATTAATGATAATAATCCTTCACTATGCCCTTTGAATTCCTTCAAACCAATTTTTCAAACCAAAATTATACAAAAATTTTAAAAAACTACACACCTCCAAGGTCTAAAATTACGGATCTCCAAGGCCTAAAATTTCTTCTTGTGGTAGTGCTCTGATTCCTCTTTCTAACCCCGCAAGTCTGATAAATATTGGATTCTCCAAGGAAGAGTTATTCAAAATCCCCCATGATGACCTAATTATAGAATGGTTCAGTAGGGCAAACTTGTATGAAGTTCCACGTGTCAATATTTTGACCTTAGGACCTGAAACCAATACATAGAATACTACAGGCTGTCCTCTTTCTGTGACTTCTGACAAAATTTCATATGATGCTCAGAGAAACAACATGGCAATTTTCCCTAAGTCACCTGTTTGAGATATAATTCGGGATCCTGCAAAAACCATAACTTCCTTGAATCATATCTCTGAAAATATAGTGAGAATAGATTTAAACTTTGGACGCAAGGTTTAGAGTGATTTTGGATCAAATGGGTTTTTGTTTTAGCTTTTGAAACATCACAAAAAAAAAAAATAATAATAAAAAAATAAAATAAAATAAAACATTATAGTGAAAATTCCACGATGGCCTGTATGGAGCAGCGAAACCCTAGAATCCAAAGCTTTGATACTAAATGTTATGAAACCAACTCACAAAAGGATAGAAAAGAAAGATCAATGCCTTAGAAATCAGCCTCTCTAAGCCGACCAAACAATAATAATATAGGGCCACAAAAATAACAATAGTGGGCTAGTGGGCTTCTATGGGACACAATAATAACAATATGGGGACAATAGGGGCACAACAATAACAATAAGGGCTACAATGACAATAGTAATGGGGGAATCACTAGTATTATAGGGACCTAACATGGTAGATGGTGAGTTTCTTATCTTGGTTTTGTATGTTGATGACTTAATACTTATAGGGGATGAGAAGTTGATTTTCTCTTGCAAGGAGGACTTTGCAAGAGAATTTGAGATGAAAGACATGGGCTTGATGCATTACTTCTTTGGGTTGGAAGTATGGAAAGGTGACGGTGAGTTTTTTTTTTATTCAGGGGAAGTATGCCTCTGAAATAATTCCAAGATTTCACATGGATAAATGCAAGCCTATGGACACACCTCTAGCTACAAACTCGAGGAAGGAGAGTTCTCCTTCATGAGAGGCAATAGATTTTACCATCTACAATCAACTTGTGAGATCCTTGATGTATCTGGTGAACACAAGGCCCAACATATGCTATGTATGTAATCAGTTGAGTCAAGCAATGGTGAAGCCTACCAAACTATATTGGAAGGAAGAAAAGCATGTGCTGACGTACCTGAAAAGCACAACCAAGTATAGGTTATGGTACATGAGGACAGAGGGAATGAAGCTCTAGGGCATCACTGATGCAGATTAGGCAGGAAGTCCATCAGACAGGAAAAGTACTTCAGGTGCTATCTTCATTGTTGCGTCTGCAACTATTTCTTGGTATAAAAGGAAACAGAGATCTGTGGCACTCATCTCAACAGAGGTTGAATACATGGCTACAAGCCATACAACATGCGAGGCCTATGGATGAGGAAAATACTTGTGGGTCTTTTCAGTCAGGATATGGATCCAACAACGATTTATTGTGATAATCTGAGTTGTATCAAACTCTTTGAGAATCTAACATGGAAAATTTAGGGGCTAATATTCGCAACTGGGCTAATTTACTGTGTTTTTCTCAAAAAAAGATTCGATAATTTCTATTTTTTCTAAAAGTTATTCGTCCAAAATTTATAATATAAAATCGTTTTACTGTAAAAATCACCAAAATTTTATATAGAGATTGCATAAAATTATTAGAAATTTGAATATTTTTTACAAAAAATATTGCCAAACATTTTACATATTGCATATTGTGATCTAGTGAGAATCATCAAGGTTTCTAAACATTAAAATAAATTCCCATCCTTCAAATTTTCCCTGAAATCTAGTATTTCATGAGAGGTTCAATCACATTGACATCAGGTACCATTACTTGCTAGATTGTATGCATGCAATGCCCTACTTAATCTTATCATGCAAATTGTATTAGTGTTTAAATTACCTAAAGATATTGACTTATAATTATCAAGAAATATTGGTACATACCTACATTGGTGAAACTATAAATTTATTACTGATATAAATTTTATTATTGTTATTATTCAATTCCCAACTTGTCTTCTAAAATTTAGATTTTGATAGGATATGGTATCCTTCCATTTATTCCAATTTAAATATCCATATCCCCAAAATATCTTCTCAAAATATCCTTGGGAGAAGATATGGTCCTCCCCAATTAACTACCAAATTAAATATCCATATCGTATCCCCACAATGTCCTCTCAAATTTACTTGGAAGAAGATATGGTCCTCCCCAATTAATTACCAAATTAAATATCCATATCTTATCCCCAAAATGTCCTCTCAAATTTACTTGGAGAAGATATGGTAAGAAAAGTCAAAGAACGGGATGAGGGGGTAGTTATGACATTAATGATAGGTGGTTGAGGTGGATGGGAGGAAGAGACATAACAGGGGAAAGATGATGAGAGGAGGGGGGGGGGCGGCATCCTTGGTCTTGGTTTTGGTTTTGGTTTTGATTGTGGTTTTGGAGGATTTTGTTTTGGGAGGAAGGTGGAGAAAAGAGACGGGAGAGAAGGAGAGTATTTGTTTAACTTGGACACACTATATTTGGTTGGACTTGGGCTCGGAGGGTTAGGGAACCTGTGGAGGTTACCTGGGCTAGGAAATGCTTCCTAGTTCGTTGGGAGGAAAATCCAGTCGGGCAGTCAAGAGGGTCAAGAGCTCAAGAGCATCTCAACTAAGCTATTGGAACATGTATTCCTCTATTTATTGATTACTTATGTAAATGGTTGCAATGAGATTCTTACTTATTTAATTTGTTGTAAATAAATTTTAATGGTATATTATCATCAAATAAATGTTTAGATAGAAATAAGTTATTTCCCATTTCATTGTATTTAAAATTAGGCAAATTTCGTTTTCAGGTAGAGGACCTAGGAGGGAGCCTCACAATGCAAAAGAGAATTATGATGCTATAGTACATTACAATTGAGTAGGAGGGTGATAATATATTGAGAAAGGCATTATCAAGAGGAAAATTTGAATTCCACATGTGCAAGATAGGGGTGGTGAAAAATCCCTTTCTTGTTAAGAGGGAGTGTTAGAAAGTGTAGCAAGAAAGGTTAAATTTGACTATTTCCTTAGTCAAATTTAGTAATTCGATTTTCCACAATAACATAATGACTTGGATGGCAGTTAGCTTGTGTGACATGGCCCTTTTCTACTAGTTAGCTCAGTGAATTCGAGTTATAAGCTAGAAGTAGAGTTATGCATGTGTTGATTGCTAAAATTTAGTAATCTAGTCCAGTTATTTTTAGTTTGACTTAGTTAACTGAGCTCAAGTACCTAGTTGATCTAGTTGAAGGTTAGTTGAGTAGTAGAATTGTTGTTAACTCAATGATCTCTCAGTTTAACTAGTCAATTAGCTGAAAATAGCCAAGACATGCATGGAATTCGAAATGCCTACCTGGAGTTGAGGAAAAGGCACATTATGATTGTCAATTGTATATCAGTTGAATGTACAGATCTTGGCATTGAGTAGGTGAATCATTCCTTAGGAATTGTACACGAAAATAGGAGAAAAATCTTATCTTTTAGGAGATAATTTCCTCCAGGATTGCATAACGAAATAGGAGTAGTATGTGGCATTGAATTGGCTAAGTGTTAGCTAGATTAGGGCAGTCAGTAGGAGAACATGTTTATAGTGTAGAGCGTGGTTCAAATTCAAAGCAAGACATTGTAATAGTTTCTCATTCTCATCTGATTAATGAAAAACAATGAAGGGGATTTTCCCACTTGGGTTCCCTAGTAAATCATTGTTTCTTGTGATTTTAATGGTTGCATGTCATTGCATGTGTTTATAAATTGTGATTTACATTCCACAGTATAGTAGATGAAATTTGTAATCTCTTGCTTTCTTTCTTTTTTCTCGGTAAAAACTAATTCTATTAAGAGGAAGTATGGTACAATATGAATATACATCCAAGAGAAGCAAGAAAACGGGCAGCCGGAAAGGATAAACTATCCACCTCGGCCCCCAAGAGAAACCAAGAAGAGAGCAGTGCTGAACAAGAAGAAACAAGAAAAACAGAGAAGTAGAAACAAAACAAAGGATTCTACCCAACGTGGGTATAATCAACTATTCGGCATTTTTTCCCTATCTTTTTTCCAACTTTGACCCAATCATGCTGACTCTACTAAGCTGGAAAGATTTGCAAACAGAGCTGGGTAGGCGGAGAGGTCTCCTTGTCTGAATCCAAGGGAGAGGACTCATGAGTTCTTTTCTGTGAGTTTGGAGGGACAGAAGAATCCTCAAGACCAGTCGAGGGCGAATCTTGTGCCAGCGATGCTTCCAATCCTTCTGGATCCCCTTCCTCTTCATCTGAGCTCGAGTCAAAATCATCCATGGGAGGAGGATCATGAGGCTTCTAGCTTTTGGATTTCGACTTAGGATTGGCTTTCTTCTTTTGGGCAGACATTGAAGGAAAAGAGCTCTGAAGGTGCCCTATGTGATGACAGTTTCGGCAGCGAAAGGCTGTGTTCTCGTAATCCAGGGTCTGAGTCCAGTGGCAATCTCCAATTTTGAGATTGATCTGATCAGGTAGACCTTTACTGATGTCTATTTCTACACATATTCTGGTGAAGGTGTATAAGCCTTTTTCCCCTCTAGAGTTGTATGTGGCTAGAAAGCTGCCTAGAGAATCACCTATTCCTTGGAATACAGCAAAGTGCCAAAGATGCACCAGGAGATTAGGAAGTTTGACCTAGATGGGGAGCTTGGTGATGATTGCTATAGAGGGATCGAAATCTGGGAACCAAGGAGTGAGAAATAAACCTATTGAGCCCCAAAACCATGGGCCTTCAGTTAATGCCTTTTGGTAGTCTTCATTGTGAGCAAAGACTACAATGAAGAAACCCTTTGAGCAGAGGAGAACGTTGTAGTTGTTGCTCCAGTTAGATTAAATCCATTGGTAGGGATCTACTGTGCATGGCCATAGCCCATTCAACATGCAAATAATGGCATGCTCTGCATAATTTTGGATTTGCTCATCTAGCGTAGGATGCTTTATTTCAATGGAGGGGGTTTCCTCCATTTTGTCCACCAAAAAAGATTTGGGGGCCTGAGTTGGTGGATTTGTTTTCTTGGGCCTCTGAGCATGGACTACATCTTTGTATGAAAAAGCCGTAGCTGAAGAAGACTATCCAACAGCTCCCCCTCTCAAACGAAGGGTAAAAATGATGGAGGCATTTCTCTTAATGTTGTAAAATTAAAGGGGATAAAGATCCTCAAGTTGTTTACCTTCATGGAGGAGTCGTTGCGATGTAAAGGGAATCCCCAACCTATATTCCAGGCATTGCTTGAGGTCCTGCACTAGATCCGAGGAGCATACCCATTGTAGCAGAGTTTTGCCAGAAATGAGCATGATCTAGATCTGGAATGAGTCGGAGTGATCAAACTTCTGCTTTCCTCTACAGATCTGAGACGAGAGGAAGCTGGAGCTTTGGAGGGAGACCCTTTCCTGAATAGGCCGCAGGGGCTTGTGAAAAAATGAGGTGAGAGTCCAATGATTTTTGGGTTTGTCATTTCTTACCACCCATAAGAGATCCCAGATGCTCCTTCCAAGCAGATCCAGGAAGCTGAGAGAGTTCTGAATATGAGATACAGAGTATCGACTGTTCTGGGTAGGCATATCATGACTTTTGTTAACCCTGGCTGGATTTTCTTCTTCTTCTGAGCAGATCCAGTGCGAAATGCTGGATGATCTTCGGCCTCTGCATCCGACGACCAGAACAGCCTCGGCCTTTCCTGTGGCGCTCGATTTCCCCTGTTGTTGAATCTTTACATGGTAAGCAATACCGGAACCATTCCTGCAGCCTTTCCTGTTGCGGCGCCAATGGAGGGAGCGGGGGATCAGCTTCAGACGCCTCATTTCCAGAACCCTAGCACCAGAAACCCTAATCGAAGCACTTTGTC
This sequence comes from Pinus taeda, assembly GCA_000404065.3. Lineage (NCBI taxonomy): Eukaryota > Viridiplantae > Streptophyta > Pinopsida > Pinales > Pinaceae > Pinus > Pinus taeda. Next base: position 133,423 of record APFE030988543.1, read on the forward strand.
CCACCATCGCCAAGTCTTCCTTCTTATATAATCTCTTGCTTTCATTAATAGTAGCAAACTTATATTAATTTATACAAAGATTAGCTCTGATTAGTAGAAAATGGATTATGTAGAAAAAATACACAATATAAAAGATAGTGAGTTACTTCATATAATTCCTAAATTCAAACAAACAAAAAACCGATAAAAAACCTAAATACGAGTAGTAAGAGTCCTAAAATATTTAATAATTTCTATTGGTTAATCCAAACTATAAATGGATGAATGTGTGCATGTGTGTATAAATTAAAAGTTGTGGGTTTTAATTTATACGCCCATACCTTTTAATTTTAGGAATTAATATGAAATATAAATTACAATTGTATATATTTTACTTTTATCTAACCAAATATACAAGTTAAACTATCCAAGACTAGGGTTACATATCAAAGTCCTAATAGGCATTTATTAATATTTTACTAGTTATGGTTATCAAGGGATATATATATATACACACACACACACACTTGGAATAGGGTTGCTTCAAAAGAATTGAACCATGGTCAACTACCAACAATATCAAAAAAAGTTTACATGTGGCTCTAGATCACTTGAACTAACCTTGTGGCTAAACATATATATAAATTTTTAAACTGAGATGAAATTTATTAATTTGTATTAATAAACTTATTTTAAAAATTTCCCATACTACTTCTAAACAATTTATAAAAATTAATTTATTTTAATAATGAAAGAAATAACATAATTTACAATTTTATAATAAAAATTAATAGAAACTTTTAAGATATGAATTAATTTTACCTTTGACTTCATCCAACGTTAATTTACCATTTGAAATAACCTCAGTATCACAATCCTTGTGTTGCAATAGTAATAGTGATTGTGATTACAAAGCCAAACCAAATTTGTTTCTTTCACTCTTTTAATACTTTTGCTGTGGTAGATGTGGCCCAATGGTTAGGTGTGGTGTTTTGGTCCCACAGGTCTCATGGTCCAATCTTGGGCAAGACTATGTGTGCTCGAAAGTTGCTCCAGGCATGATTCTTTCAGTTGAAAAAAAAGAGGTATAATACTTTGTCAAATATAGTAGAATTCATCTTTATACAAGCTTGCCCTCACGTGAATCCTTTTACATACTCTACATAGAACCCATTCTCACCTTTAATACCATATTAATATTTTAAAGTATAGAATTCATCCTTTTACAAGCCCAGCCTCTTTCAAATCCCTTTACATACTTTGCATACAACTCATTCTCACTGTTAATACCATATTAATATTTAAAAGTAGGGGGAAAATATAAAATACTGAGCATACAACTCATACTCACCATTGATACCATATTCATATTTAACTATAAAATAAGCCCCCCCCAAAAAAAAAAGGAAAAAAAGGACAATAATGACTTGCACTTAAAAATCCTTTACATACTCTACTTACAACTCTTTTTTTTTTTGTTGGTAAATTCATCAGTTGATTTCTATTAATAGCAAAAAAGTCTACATATGTTTCAAAATATACATTTCCAACTATGGATGGATGGATGTTTCTGAAACTAAGTAAAGTAGGAGGATATAGGAATGAATAACTGGATTTTGTACCTAGATAATGATGCTATTAAAAACTTATTCTAGTTGGACACTAACAACTAGACAGGAACAATAGACTATTAAACATACAAATATATGTAATAAAGGAGACAAAAACTGACCAAAACCAGGAGAAAATTTTTTCCTTCAAATAAGTCAGCATGTCGATTTTTGTTTGGACTTCTTAGTCCAAAATTATAACTGGTGATGAGGTGATTGAGTTGGCTTGAGGAGAGGGTTGTGCTGGTGCATTGATGACCACACGTCCGTCCAAGTGCTCATTTGACTCAGTGTCTGAGTTTGAAATTGCATAGCATTCGATGTTGGACAATCAAACAACTATATCATCCAAGTTGTATCTGATGTCCTTGAGAATGTGCTTGATGTCTTCTCGACCTGGAAAAAGTTTGTAGTTGTCTACCTACGTATCTCTTCTGACCATACTAAGAAGAGTTTCAATTTGACGTTGATGAGTAACGGAATGTAGGAAATGGATCCTTCGCTTACGAAACTTCCCTAGATTCACAATCTATTTGCAGTTGTTGCCTCCAATGTCAGATCTGAAAAGTAAGTTCGATCACCAAATTCCTTGGCCTCTAACTGAAGAATTTACTTTCGTACCTCTGAAGGCATCGCATTGAAAAAGTTGGAAATTGATTCCCAACCAAATAACCTCTTGTACCGCAAGGAAGATGACCCTGAGGTTCCCCCTCTATGACTAGAAGCACATAACCTTAGCGCCATGAGAGTAATAAACCTGCAAAGCAAGATTCTACTGACTATGGTTGAATGACTCATTAGAGAGAACCTACTAACGAGACAGTACCATGAGAAACGACAGTGATATATGAAGTGTGAAGGCTACATAAAGACTTTGCAGTGTAAGTTTATGTGATTGTGGAGTACCCTTTTAAAACCATACAGAGAAGGTACTTGAGTACTAGACTCTACAAACCAAGATTGGACAAGGAAAGGAGATCCCTGTAAGGTCCAAGTTTTCAAGAGTCACTAAGGGGAGGATTGTAGTATTTCAAAGGAGGGGCTAGACCTAAAATTGTGGAGAAAGAGGACAAAAAACATTGACCCAACGTAGAAATAACAACCATAATATGAGACAGAAGACTACCTAAATAACTACAAACTGGTAGTAAATGAACTCTCATCAATCCAACTTGTAAATTGTGACCTACAACTAGTATGAGAACCCTCGTCAACCCAACTTTTAAATTACGACCTACAACTAGTATGAGAACCCTCGTCAACCCAACTTGTAGTGCTCAAGCAAATAACCTAAACAATAATGATCTAAGACTTCAAATAAAAGAACGCTCTAACCAAAAGAAGACATTAACTGAACTAGACAACCACCATGATTAAAAACGAGACTTAAAATTGCTTAAGTAACCAACGAGCTCCCGACAAAAAATGGAGCACACCAAAAACCCGACTTGGAAGCAATAAAAATTCAAACAATAAACAGTACCTCCAACCTACCACTCACTAACTATAAAAAGAAGGTCCCTGAAACAAATTTCTTATAACTATCACTACTATAGAGTTGTAGATAAATTCATTTTGTACTTTACTTACTACTCATTGTCCAACCACATTAATACCATATTAATATTTAGAAATAAATATATGATAAACAAAAAAACTATGAAAAATATAAATAATAATATTTTTTGAGATATTTTTAGCCATTCATATTTATATCATAACCATCTATTTATTATGAAACTAACACAAATAAAGACTATAATATGGAGAGAATACGATGTTTAATGATTTATATTTATATTTTTTTATTATAAAGTTAGAATAACTAATTTTTTATTTTTATTATTATTTACATTATTATTATTAATAAATTTTCATAAATTGTTTCATTCTATTTTAAATTATTAATATTTTTTAATATATTGAAAAAGATCCTTTGTCGACGCATTTCGAAACAAGTTGAAGAATCATATCTGGCATAGATATGATTCTTCAACTTATCCTGATGATGAACCACACTAGTTAGTTCGAAACGCGTGGACAAAAGTCTTTTCATGTGATTTACGCCAAAGCTCTTCTTATAAATATGATGGATCAGAAAAGTCTCAATTCTACAATTTTTAATACAATCTGTAAACAACTTATTTACATCACATTTTCCACCTAATATACAATCTCGTTAACGAACAAGGAATCGTGAGTAATATAATTGAAACAAAATAAAAATGCAATTGATTTTCCACTCATAAACCCGCCTAGTGGTAATGTGAACAAGTACTGATTAATTCGACGACTTCATAACTAATTAAGATTCGGAACGTTATGTCACGTCTGCTGCAATTTCCAAAATCACCAAAAAAGTAGTCTATAATGCGACTTTTTGAAAGTCTTTCCGGCGGATTTTTCTGGTCAAAATTCGGCAGCAATTCATTGGAATCCCAAGTTTGATAGCTAGTTTCTGCACAATCGATGGCTCCCAGGGGTTTTTCAGGGCGCTGAATCTAAATATGCAGTTAAAAAACCATTTTAACTGCTAACAATCAAGATTTAAACTCATTTCTTCCTCCGGATTCCGTCAGCGGAATCTCCAAAAAGTCGCATTATAGAAAACTCCAAAAAAAACTGAATAAGTAATGATTAATTCGACGACTAATTAAGATTTTGAACGTAACGTCACGTCACGTCAGCGCAATTTCGAAAATCACCAAAAACAACTGTTGATAAAAGCGCTGTAGGTGCGCAGAATTTTGCGTCGGCTCTTTTGGGCATTTCAGACTGACATCCAGTTCTTGAAAGTAGTTTACGTTGAAAATGCGACTTGTTAATAGTTATGTACCTTCGCAAGGGCGATTTATAAGTCTCCGAATCATCTCTAATCTTCAAATTTGAAATAATAATAATAGTACAGCAAATCCACTTTGATTTTGTCAATTTCTCATCGAATTGGCCCTTTTCCGCAAAAGGTTAGGCCAAAGTCGCTTGAGACAAGTTCAGCGACAAGACATTCAAAATTTGTCTGCAGTTATATTTCGAATTGATGATTAGTTTTATTTAGCTGTTATCTCATAAAATAAATTATTCCTTTATATTAAAATAAAATAAATAATTTAAATTTATATAAAATGATTATTTATATATTTCTCAATTACATAAAATAATATATTATTTTTAAAACATATCTGTTTATTATTATAAATTAATATTAAAGAATTCAACATAAGTTTAATTTTGAAGTATTAAATGTAATAAGTTATTTATATTATACAGTTAAAAATATTTTTCAAGAATGTCATACTGAAAAACATTACATAATTTCTGTATTCTAGCTTCTCTGATCCATCATGAAGTAAGCAAAGTCTTTCGGTAGAAATCATATAAGAGAAATTTTTGGCGACGCGTTTCGAACCAACAAATGTGGTTCATCACATTTGTCTTGGGAAACGTCCCGATGATGAATCACATTTATTGGTTCGAAACGCATCGCCAAAAATTTTCTCTTATGTGATTTCTAGCGAAAGACTTTGCTTAAACATTACATAATTAAATTATATCTATTAAATTTAATATACAAATCTCATTTCATTTTAACTATTAAAGAATATTTTTTTATTAGGAAATGTAAGTTCTGAGATGATTGACGATGTTAGTTTAAAAATAGTACCACGGGCGATTTGAAGCCAGATCACTTCAACTACCCTTGACTTCTTAATAATAATAATAATAATAATATCCATTTTTAAGGTCACAGCCAAGCTAGATACCAAATTGGTGTATGAGACCCCCTTGTTTGTGGGACATTGGACCCACCTCCACTAGCGATTTCACTGCTAAGTCTACGAATGCATACATACTCTACCCCCCTCTGGTTTTGAACCTGTGACCTCTTAGGAGGAAACACATGCTCTTAACCATTAGGCCCACTCAAGCTATATTGCAACATGGCTAGTTGGATGGCCAATGGTTGTTGGTTGTTTGGTTTGCCCAAGGAATTTATTTAAGCCTTCACAATTGGGCGATGAGTGGAGTGAGCACGAGCCAAGTGAATGAAGGGACACGAAGGCCAAAACTATTTTAAAAAATAATGGGGCCACGCGTTTTGAACCCATAACCCGCATTTATATAATGAACCACGTCGACTGTCGTGACGACACTGTTGGCATTATGATACAGGTGTTGTCCTTGATGACAACTCACTCAAATGACAGATCACAGTTCAGGCTTTCAGAATGAAAGAAAAAGTGATATACGCAGGTTCCTCTTAACCAAGTCGCATATACACACGGGTTCGATGATCAAAAGGCGTGTATGCGTATGCACGCACTTTCATGCAAAGAAAAGCGCGTACATGTGGGAAAACTTATTTTTGGTCCATGGTATTTAGTCCTTGGTATTTGAACCTATGGTTTTGGACCATGGTATCTCATCCGAAGTGTTGAACCTAGGTATTTGGTCTAAGGTATTGGTTCTAAGTTGTTTTAGACCATGGTATTGAGTAAAGGCCTAAGACTATAAAAGGAGGAGAAGATCATTAGGCAAAGGCACCAAGAAAGTCTTGAATATCTGATGAAGTATGAGATCTAGTATGCAGGTTATGGGTTCATGATGCCTTGCTTGATCTGAGCAAAGGAGGAATCTCAGTGATTAATGGAGAACAAGATATAAGGATAGATTGGGATCTAATGGCTTAGAATGAATCATCTCTATACGGTTTGATCATGCTTATTCTAGATCTGTATACTGACACATGTAATGTTCTGTAAATATTATGATCTGGGTATAACTCAAGTTTGGAATAGCTGCAAATCATGAATGAATATTTACAGATGTATACGCTGGTTGACTTTGATAAAAGCGCGTACATACGCAGGTTAGATACATCTGAATAGCGTATACCATATAGACTGTGATGTTTGAAGTTACAGGTGGTTCTGGTTGTTGAAGAGGTCAGATAACTGTTTACTGGTGTCAGTATTCTGCATATTCAGTTTGGTTGATTGTGTTTAGCTTCAGTGTTGATGGATGAAATCTAATAATGGACCAGGATCATAATGACTTATCTTTGTGTGATCTGATGGACTAGATCTGGTTGCTAACACACATATTATCCTTGTATATGTAATGATCTGGGTATGTCTGAAGTTAGGAAGTGCAGCGAAATTATAAGTAAATAATTAATGACATATACGCTGGTTCGCTTTGGTGATGTTGCATATACACGCTGGTTCAGTTCTTCCAAGTAGCGTATGCACTCTGATGCATGATTTTTGATGACACAGTTAGATCTGAACATTGTTGCAGAGTTCTGTGTTCTGCTCTGTGTTCTGGTGACTGTAGTTTGTTGACAGGGTTTCAGTGATTCAGTATTGGGTGATTCAGAGATTGATGATGCTAGTGTTGATTGATTGTGTGCTTCAATGATATTGATGGGTCCAGTATGAAATTGTATGAAACGTGGCCTTCAGATTATGGTGTTGTGCTTCAGGAGTATCCAGTCTAAAAATTTATGAAACGTGGTCCCTGTAAGAAAAGAGAAGGTTGTAGCCTTCTGTAGGTTAGCACCTACGTACTAGTACATCAGCTGGTACAAGAGCTAAGGGGCTTGTAGCTCCCTTCTAGGAGAAGCTGGAGAATGAGAGAAGGTTGTAGCCTTCTGCAGGTAGAAGCCCGCGTATTGGTATAAGACTACACCAATACAAAATATTGTAAAATGAAGTTTCTTATTAAAAGAAGAGAGAGACGAATTGTAGCAGGTGGTTTTCACCCACATTGGGTTTCCACCTTACATCATGGTGTTCATGTGTGCTTCTTATGTGTGATGATCTGTTCTGTTTTACTGCACCAGTTTACTATTCATAAGGTTAATAAAGTTCCAATGCACTAACTAAAGATCAACATTTAATGGATTAATTGAATCATAATTTTACTCGATATACGCTAGTTGCATTAGACACAGTTGCGTGTACATGCAGGTTCCCTTAACTGAAGTAGCTTATATGAATCTGAGTATGGAAATGAAAAAGTGTTTGATTTGATAATACTGATTCAACCCCCCCCTCTCAGTATTATTTTCAACACATGCCATGTGGCGTGTTTTGGAAATTTTTCTGACAGGATTTATTTAAACAATACCCATTTCATTCAACTGGAGAAGGCCGACAGGGTTAATGGTAGAAACAAATACACAGAATGAAACATTGCTCACAGAACCATGACATGAGGTCTGAACCCTACTTGAAGGAACTAGGCTCAGTCACAGATTTTTAAAATGATTCCCAAGAATATTCTACCAAAATATTTTTAGTATATTCCTTTTGATGCATAATTTTTGAGGAATCTAAAAGATTCCCTATGGGGTCGGAATTATAACTGGTGAAATGTGGTTGAAGTTATACTTATTTTAACCAAAATTTCACAAAGATCACAATGGTGCAGCTAGTTTTTGCATTTGGGCAACGAAATTCAAAGGTTGTGGAAAAAAAATTCCTTCATCATTAATTGTTGGGCACGATGTTCAAGACAACAATGCACCTTTTAGAAGTAGTTTATGTTTATGTTGGGTGCAACCCAACTTGGCTAGATTTTGGGCAAGGAAGCCGAATTTTGGGGATAAAGTGCACAGTACAATGTACAAAGTGGATCGTGCAGTAGAGCAGTGGAACACACAAGGACCACGGAGTAAAGGCGTTGCATCGCGAAGACCCTCCCTTTTTGTGAAAGCATAGCATATTGTAAAAGTTGGTGGTTTTGGACCATAGTCCCTTGTATTTTGGAAACCATGGTATCAGGTCTATGGTAATGTAGCAATGTAATCCCTCATGTAATAATATATATAGGGATGAATAATAAAGAAGGAGAACAAGTATTAGATCGAAATCTATGTTTATGGTTGTATTATGTTGATCTGTACTTCGAGGAAAGGGCGATGATGCACAACTATGTGCGAGGAGGCCTAAGTCTGGAGCTTAGTGCGCAGACCATCTGTAGCTTAGTGCGCAGACACCTTGCAGCTGTGTGCACAGTCAAGAACTGTTTTTTGTACCAAATCCTCTATTATAAGCAACAGTTCTTATGGACGTAATCCGACATTTGGAGGACCAACGATAAAATCTGTGTCATCATGTGTTTTTCTTATTATCTGTACTTTATTTTAGTGCTTTGAAGTTTATGCATGTTTGCCTTATATTTAAGTGATGAAAGTAATTCTGTGAAGTAATATATAAGTGCAAAGTAATTGATGAATGTGAAGTAGTTTATAAGTATTAAAGCATAAAGAAAGTATAAAAGTGCCACACTACAACATCTCTCAGGATACATAAACATGGTTTTGTAACCTCCCATAATCACTTTGGGTGAGACTACGATCTACTCGCCGGTTGTTGCCGAGAGGACAATTGGTTGAGGGTTTTGTTGGTGTGCAGTAAACTTTGAACCTGGATCAACCCAACCTAAGCCAACAAATGGTTCCGTTACCAGGATTGGGATCTATTTGAGGGATGTTTACGTGGCATTTGTCAAAGAAAGAAATACAATATTGGGTAGAACAGAAGGAACCAGAATTTGCAGAAGAAAGAAAATAGAAGCCCTCATCTATCATCTAAAAGGTGGTTGGAGAAATATATCTTTGAAGAATAATATGAAATTTTCTTCGGTTTGGTTCATGTTAAACTATACGAGTGGGTATTTAGAATGACAAAAACAAAAGACTACTTCAAAGTAGACGAACCTAAAGAGTGGAATCCTGAATTAATACAATGACTCAAGAACACCGACAATAGGATCTCAAGAGTTGCTGATTTCTAGATTGATAGCATCGTGAGAACCCTGAAGTAACTCTGAAGTATTCAACCTTCCAACATGAAAGTTCTCTAAAGCTAGAATCAAGTAATAATTAGGGTATTTCTAGTTTTCTTCCTCCCTCTACCCAGCCACCCTTCATTCCCCTCCCCTTACGAATCCTCCTCCCCCTTACAAATGCCCCTCCTCCTCCCCCATTGCAAGGAAATATGACTTATTATATTAAATTTCCTATTCTAAGGGGATTGGATCAAAGGATCCAGAGCAATTCTAGTTCTTATGCAAAGCAGTATGGACAAAAAAGAAGGTCTGTGATGAAAATATGAAGAAAGCACAACGTTTTACAACATTTCGAGATAGAGCACTGACATAGTACTTGAAGTATTCAAGCAATCAAAACATGTAATATACCTAGGGGGATATTATGGGGTATAGAAGGAGGTACACAAGCGAATAAAGTGATAATGTGATGGGCCATAGTTAATAAATAAAGTGGTTAACCAGCATCATGTAAGCTACCACAACTAGTTAGCAATAATGTGATAAGTCCATTGTATTACATACATGGTATTAAAAGACCCATGGTAATGACTCATGGTATTGTATGTATGAAAGCCTATGTAGAGGCTATAGACTCTCCATTGAGATAAGTCAAGGATTATTGTATTGGCAAACATATGGCTTGTGGAGCGTTCTCCTTCCATAAGGAGTAATTGTATGGTGTTACCCTACCTTAAGGGTTTTCATTAATAAAGAGAAGCATTCTCATGTTATATTATTGGATCAATCTTGTTATTCCTGGGCATATTTCTATTTTCATATATTTGCAGGCCAGATGCATTACAAGTGGTATCAGAGCACTTTTTTGGGAAAAGTGGGGAGATTTTTTTATTTTTTTGCAGGAAATTTTTGGGGTAGCGAGTTGGCAGATCAGATATGAAACTTTTTTGTGTCAAATTTGTAGAACTAAATTGCATATCTAGATTCTTTGCTAAAAAATACCCAGATTTAAAAAAACAATCAACCGAATCAAAGTCCGGATGAGGGAGATATCGTTGATTTAAAAATCAGTTGTGTTGCAGAAATGTTTCTGACAAAAATTCATCGATGGCGGATATCTAATAAAATTTTGTAGTTTTGTGAGGAATTTTGAGAAAATAATTATAGATTTGGGATCCTCTTGAAAAATTACTCAAATTGAGGAAAAAAATCGGTCAAATCGGAGTCCAGATGAGGGAGATATCACTGATTTAAAATCAGCTCATTTTTTTTTTTTTCAGAATTTTTTGTGATGACGGGACAGTTGCAGCACAAATATGAAATTCGAGAATGCCTAGATCGGGATTTCTATCACATGGGAAGATGTAGAATGTTTTTATTTTTATTTTTTTTATTTCCAAAAATAGGTTATAAAAATGATTCTAAGCAATATTGATCAAGTTGTGTCTATTTTAAATTTTCGCCAAAGTAAGTAAATTTTTTTTCAAAACCCTCTTGTAATATATCTGACCTGCAAATATATGAAAATAACAAGAGAGAAATAGATAAACTCCAGATCTTTATTAATATCAAATCCTTGAGGTAGAACACCATACAATCAATCGTTAAGGAAGGAGAACACTCCACAAGTCATATGATTGTCAATACAATAATTGTTAACATCTCACAGTGGGGAGTCTCTAGCCTCTATGTAGGATTCATACATACAATATCATGGGTCATTACCATGGGTATTTCAATACCATGTATCTAATAAAATGGGATTATCACATTATTGCTAACTACTTGTGGTCCCTTACATGATGCGGGTTAACCACTTTATTTATTAACTATGGCCCATCACATTATTACATTATTCCCTTGGGTACCTCCCTTAGTATCCCATAATATCCCCCCTAAGGTATACTACATTCCACACCCCTTAAACATGTTACGTCCCCGAAACATAAGAAGAACATAAATAGTAAGATCTAGTCAAAAGATCATGTTGGTACCATGCACGTGTATCTAGCCATCCCAAAGACAGGTGATTACTCGATCTAGCCGGTGCCTCGCTCACTTGAGCTGGGATTTGATCTTGGCGGTTCCTTTGTGTTGATGTGCTATGGGTGGATTGTCGCACCTCTTTATCTGTCATGTAGGTGTTGTTATCCTTGTTTCTATTTCATTTCCATCTTATTGGTTGTTTTCTTGCTGGGTGATGTGGGTGGCGATATGTTGAAGTTTTAACCAATGGTGTATCTTTTTTTAATTCGCCATCTAGTGGAGCTTGATTGGTATCTCATACATGTTGTGGTGTCCACAATTATTGCTTATCTTCTAGTATTACTTCAACCACAGACTCCTCATCTGATGTATTAGTCACTATAACATTTTCTTCTTCAGCCTCCTTGGACTCTACCTGTTTATTGATGGAAATATTATGTAATGTAATTTTCTTATTTTTATACGAAAGCTTGAGGAATTTCTTCTTCACATTAATATTCACAGTACCAACAGATTCTATCCAAGGGTATCCCAAAACAAAATCCACATTAGCCATATGTGAATCATAAAAATCTGAATGCAATACATACTTGTCCATAACAATCCTCAAACCTTTATAAACTTGAACATCTTCATTACCAATATATGATTTTTTTAATGTGTTTTGCTCGCACTTGCAATTTTTTTGCCAAATTAACATTTATAAGATTTTTCTTGCAACTAGGATTTATAGACACAATGATCTTCTCCTTCTAAATACATCCATGAACCTGTAATAAGGAGATACTAGTAGAAAATAACCCCACATGTTTCTCATTATTTTTTTTTCTAGCATGAGACCATTTGTCTAAAGGGAATTTTTCAAATTATTCATTAGGAAGGCTTAACAACATCTTACTGTCAAGTGAGCTCCACCATATGGAAACCTCGTCTTCAAAAAGATGCCATAAATATTTCCAATGTTTTCACCATAATGATTTTTGTATTTTTATTAATTCTTTAATATTAGGACCATTATCTTTCCCTGTAAAGAAATTCTTGCTAGAAGCCATGAAGAGGGTTTTGGAAAAAAAATCACTTACTTTGGCGAAAATTTAAAATGGACACAACTCGATCAATGTTGCTCAGAATCCTTATTATAACCTATTTTTGGAAATGGAATGACCATTCTATATCTTCTATTGAGATAGAAATCTCGATCTAACAACTTTGGAATTTCATATTTGCTCTGCAACTATCCCACCGTCACAAACAATTCTGAAAAAATGTTGATTTTGAATCAACAATATCTCCCTCATCCAGACTCCGATTCGAACAATTTTTTTTCAATTAGTAATTTTTCAAGAGGATCCAAAATCTACAATTATTTTCTCAAAATTCGCCACAAAAGAAAAAATTGATTGGATATCCGTCGTCCACGAATTTTCATCACAAACATTTCTACAAACCGCTGATTTTTAAATGAGCGATATCTCCTTCATTCAGATTCTAATTTGGTTGATTTATTTTTTGAATTTGGGTGTTTTTTAGCAAAGAATCCATATCTTTAATTTGTTTCTACAAATTTTATACCAGAAGTTTCATATCTGATCTGCCAACTCGCTGCCCCAAAAAATTACCGCAAAAAAAAATCTCCTTTCTCTACCCAGGGAAGTGCTCCAATACCACTTGTAATGGATCTGACCTGCAAATATATGAAAATATAAATATGCCTAGAAATAACAAGATTGATCTAATAATATAACATGAAAATGTTTCTCTTTTGTTAATATCAAACCCTTGAAGTAGGATAACACCATACAATCACTCCTTAAGGAAGGAGAACACTCCCCAAGCCATATGCTTGCCAATACAATAATCCTTGACATCTCTCAATGGGGAATCTCTAGCCTCTATATAGGTTTTATACATATAATACCATGGGTCATTACCAAGGGTCTTTCAATACCATGTATCTAATACAATGGGCTTATCACATTATTGCTAACTATTTGTGGTCCCTTACATGATGTGGGTTAACCACTTTATTTATTAATTATGGCCCATCACATTATTACATTATTCGCTTGGGTACCTCCCTTTGTACCCCATAATATTCCCCCTAAATATATTATAGAATAGAGTATTTGTAGACATTAAAACAATGTTGGTAAAAGAATTCAAGAAGTTGGACTCTAAGTCACAGTGCATCATAGAGCTAAAAGAAATAAAAAAAAAATCGTACTAAGTCTGTTTGGGAATTTGATCAAAGGTTCAAGATATTATTGGATCAGATGAGCTTCAAAATAGCTCTAGAATAATATAAAGAGTGGTTTATAGTTGCACTGCTTTCACATATAAGATTTCCTTTGTCACAACGAAGATAGAAACTCAAGTTGAAGCCTTAGAACTTGTGATGAAGTTAGAAGCTTCACCGATAGGGGATACCAATCTAGGTATGCAAAAGATCCAGAGTCAGCTAACAAGTTTGACTCTACAGAATCAAGATATGAAGAAAAGTAAATAAGTTCAAGAAGGCATATGGTGTACAAAGTGTAAAGGAGAAGGCCATTCTAAGGAACAATGTACTCTCTTCAGAAACTACATGGATAGTGGAGCACTGAATTCTTTGAATTCTGGATCTAGCTTATGGTGCGAGATATGTAAAACTAGGGGTGAAATCGCACTGAAGACTGCTATCTATTGCAAAAGTATATGAAGACTCCAAGGAACCTATATTGCAAGTTCTACAAACTAGTGGGACATGATGAAAACAATTATTGAGCTTATGAAACAATAATGGATCAAAGTGATGATGCATATAGGATGCAAGCCCAAGAACATGGACAAAATAGTGGTCAAGGTAGCTATTAAGGTCGAGGTCGAAGTACTGGTCGAGGTGGTGGAGTTGGTCGAGGACGAGGATAGATTATTTTCTATAACTATGGCCAAGCAGGACACTTCATGAGAGACTAACAAAATCCTACCACGACATGTAAGTATTGCAAATATTTTGATCATGGAATTGAAGAGTGTCCAGTACTTATCGAAAAAATGCAAGAAAATAGGAACCAGTAGCCGACATAAACATCCAAATGATGACTGTGGAACTAAGGACCGATGATCCTCGCATAAATATTATAACAAGAAGTGGAGCTGTGTCTGGGGATGATAAAGCACATGGGAAGAAGGAATTCGAAGCTACATGGTGAAGAAAGACTAGTGAAAATGTCCTCGTGTTTGATATTGGAAGGGAAATAGAAGTATTTATGGAAGCGAAGCAAAGCTTTATGGATGCAAGAGCTTCAACATCCAAGGCACAACATAATCAAAAAAATAACTGTGATCTAACGTCTTCAACACAAGGCCAAGCTCTGACAATACAGGAACAAGATGCAACATATCAGGTAGATACTCTAGAATAGTTTCTTCATACTTGTATGAAATTGTTGTGAGATCAAAGATTTGTATAAGGACTTCAAGAATTGATAAATTCATGCGCATCTAAAGAAGCACCACGAAGAGAGATGTGTGAAGTTAACAATTTATATAGAAAAAAGAGAACTAGAAAAGAAATGGGGCTTAGTGCATGAATATGATAATATGACATGGATAAAGTTATCTTAGATATGGGATCTGAAGCTAATGTATTTACAAAGAAAACATGCGAATTCATGGGTAAATCGAAGTTGCAATGATAATCTATTCAGCTAAGAATGGAAAACCAACAAAACATTGTTCCTCTAGGAAGATTATCAAGCATTACAATAAACATTCAAGGAGTGCGGACTACTACTAATTTTGAAGTGATAGAAATTGTGGATGATAGTAACTCCTATCCTGCACTACTTGGACTGGATTGGGAATTTTCTAACATGACTATAATCAACTTAAAGAAGAGGCAAATGATATCTGAAAGCAGCACTATGAGAATCGTTGTTCCATTAGATCCATCAGAAGGAGCAAGCTATATCGAACCAGTTAAAGAAGAGTACAACGCAATAGGAATAAACAATATCTATCAGATAAAAACCAAAGAAGAAGAATGGATTAATCCCATTGGAAATGGAAAATTGGGCTGGTAACAAGACAAGTCCTGCACTTTAGGTTCAGAAGAAGAATTGGAAAATTGGAAAAACAGGTTACATGAAGTGTCTACAAGGTGATGTGAAAAAAATACTAAATCAATTCATTGTATGATAAATGAGGTATGTGACTTACCTTTTTATGATGGTTTCAGTAATATAAATACTTTTCTTGAAGAAGATGAAGAACAGGTACCAGAGTGTCAAATATTCTTAGCTCTGGATCTAGCATTAAGAGCTACTCTTGCGAGATGGTGAGGTACACATAAGAATAATATAAGAACTTGGAAAGAATGTTGAAGGTTGATATGGATAAGGTTTGGTCATGTAGAAACATAATTGGCAGATAAATATGATGGTCAAACTAATCCAAGAGAACACATCTAGATTTGTATGACAACATGGAAGGAGATTCTACAAGAAGAATGGGTTCATAGGTTTATCCATACATTGGAGACATTTCCTCAAAGCGGGTTCTTGGAAACATAACTTCACCATGGTACTGTGAGCTAGGAAAATATGGTTGATGGGTTTATAATGACATTTTTCTTTGAAGATGATTGTCCATATATAGATTCAGCCTTTCATATAGTTAAAAATAATATTTTTGAGAACAAAATTCCACTCATTTGGAAACTTGATTGGGCTGCGCAACTACATAATGTATGAGAATGTTGCAACATCACTGTAGAAGAATATGAAGACCCTCGCAATATTGACATAGCATAATTTGAAGCCTACCATTAAGTAAATGGACTTGAATTAGAAATGCATGATATAATAGAGCCATTAAAGAAAAGGAAGGTGAATATAGGGTCAGAAGGCGAGTCAGAGTTTGCAAAAATAGGATATCACTGGGATGAAGAATTAGTCAGAAAAGTGACAGATATTTTGCATGGATACTAGGAGTTATTCCCCACTAAGTTCTCAGATATGAAGGGAATAGTAGGAGACTTGGGAGTCACGAAGATTCCTTTAAATCCTAATGTGAAGCCTATTAAGAAAAGACCCTACAGATTGAATCCAAAATAAAAGGAAAAAGTAAAAGAAGAGTTAGATAAAATGATAGTAGCAAGCATCATTGAACCTCTGGAGGAATTAGAGTGGGTAAGTCCCATGGTTGTCAAGGAAAAGAAGGCTAAAGGAGAAATCAAATTTTGTGTGTATATAAGGAAATTAAATGACGCATGTGTGCATGATCCCTTCCCTACACCCTTTATAGATGAAGTGTTGGATAATGTAGGTGGACAGGTGTTGTCTTATTGGGGCCTGACCCAGGTTTAGAGTTGATTTAGCCAAACAAATCCCAGTACTACTGGCCCTCTTGGAAACAGTCAATGGAGCATGGACTGAGGTCTCACTTGAAGTAGTATGGGAGGGTGCTAGAACCAGGTTTCCACACCCTGGAGATGTCTGATGGGTTCAAGAGGTCTGCAGTTCAAC
Source organism: Pinus taeda (assembly GCA_000404065.3). NCBI lineage: Eukaryota > Viridiplantae > Streptophyta > Pinopsida > Pinales > Pinaceae > Pinus > Pinus taeda. The sequence continues at coordinate 150,299 of APFE030988543.1, forward strand.
CCTTCGCGCACGTTGCTATGAGCACTATCCTGTACGTCGCAACCTGAGAAGTTGCCTTCGCGCAACCCTACTTGGGGGCCAAACATTGTTATTACCCAAGTCCTTACTAGTATCTCACTGTTAGTTGATTTTTTTAGCCTACCTGCATATTTTAAGTTATACTTGACAACATAAATCATTCATATAAGTGTGCGCAGTAAATAAAAAGTATATTTTCAATTTACATCAACCATGCATTAACTCAAGAACAAATACACATAATTATGATAAAACTTCTCTTTATTAATCTCTTCTTCAGTCAGAGAGTCAAATCTGCCTTGTGAACTCAACTGCAGGGGTTCGCGCACTCAGCTGTGGACTACTAGGCCTCTGTGTACTTAGCTACAGAGCCTTCTCTTACTCTACGACCCAATGACACACTTAGTTGCTTAGACTCTTTCTCTTTCTACCTACTTCTTTTTCCCTTCTTACACATGGAGCCTCACTCTATTTATATAATCCCATGGTCCATGGACTATGGATAGGCCGAAATTACATTACAAAACTAGGGCAGACAACCATGTGACTCTATCATACATTTTGCACTCTGCGCCTGCAATTGATGGAGTCTCTACAACAATATTAAGCCAAAACTTGGGCTTTGAGCCCCAAAACATGTCTTGGCAGGATTCCATGCCCAACAAGCCCCTAACACAAACATCGTGACTCGCCCTCGAGTCACTCTATCGGCACGACGATCTTTGCATGGAGTCCCTCCAACTAGTGCTGAGGTCAGCAGTGCACTGAGATGTTGCTTGCTGAATCTACTGCATCCGTTGTTCCAAGACCTCTGTGTCTGAATTGTTTCCATACATATGTACTGGTATCTACTACATATGTTTATAGTCCCGTGCCTTTGTTTGGTTCCTTGGAGCGTGAAGACTGTGCTTCTCTTGGTTAGTCAGATAGTTGACCCACTCGTGTAGGGCTTCAAGCGGTTGTCATTCACCTTGCCTAGGAAAGGTTCTCCATTTAGTTTGACCAGCTGTATTATGCCTCTGTCTGTGACCTCCTTAACCACGTATGGTCCCAACCAATGCATTTTAAACTTTCCCGGGAATTTTTCAAACTTACTGTCATACCGCAGCAATAAATCATTTACCTTGAAGGTGCACAACTTAATATGGCGATTGTGCCATGCCTTTTCACACTGCTTTTGTACATGCTGATGAAAACTAGCCAAGAATCATTCCTCTTCAAGTTCTTCCAATTACGCAAGCCTTTCTTCTAGAGCTTCGCTGTCCATCATACCTATGAGCACGGCTATTTGTAGACTAGATAAAATATACTCCATTGGCATGACAACTTCCACGCCGTAAACTAACCAGAAAGGTGTTTGCCCCATAAGTTTCTTGCACATTGTTTGATAAGCCCAGAATACTGCATGTACGTGCATGTCCCAATCATTTCGCTGCATGTTGCACACTTTAGTTAGTGCAGGATCAAGTATTTTGTTGAACACTTCTACTGTCCCATTGGCTTGTGGATGATACAGTGTGCTTTTATGATGATACATCTGGAATTGTTCTGTGAGCGCGCTAATGGTTTCATTCAGGAAATGTGTACTACGATCAATAATTAAGATCTTTAGACATCCAAATTGGGTCAACACGTGTTCAAACAAAAAATTCACAGCTGTAGTGACCGTGCAGTCTTTGATGGGCTGTGTTTCTGCCCATCGTGCCAGGTACTCTGTCGCGGTGATGATGTAGTGCACACCCATTTTTCCCTGAGGTTTGATAGGTCCCACAAAGTTGATTGCCCATTTCTCGAATGACTGCAGTGTCATTTGTGGATTCAATGACATCTCGTCCCTCCGCGATGGCTTTCTGGTCCTTTGACATATATCGCAGGCCTTATAGTGTTCTTTTGAATCCTGGTGAAGCGTTGTCCACCACAACCCTGCACGAAGGATGTTTTTTGCAGTCACTCATCTTGCATAGTGTCCTCCTGCAATGCCCCCATGTGCTTCTGTGAGGATCTCAGTTCATTCTAATTTAGGTACATACCTTCGCAATATCTCATCATTGCCCATGTTATATAGGTGCCCTGCGATGACTGAAAAATCCGTCACACGCACCACCAATTCCTTCTTCTGTTGGATGGTGTATTCCTTCGGCGCAATCCCTATTGTTAGAAAGTGAATTATATCTTCAAAGTGCCCATTCGCGATGTGCATAGCAAAGAGTTGTGCGTCAGGTAATCCTTCCTCCAAACTAGTAGGCTCCTTACCTATCTCAATACGCGACAAGTGATCCAGTCCTGCGTTCTGGTATCCAGGTTTTACCACGACATTAAAATCATATTCTTTGAAAAATAAGAGCCACCTACATATGTGTCCCCTGAACATAGGCTTATTGATTAATTACTTTAGTGCAGAATGGTCTATATACATCTTCAAATGTCCTCCTAGCAAATAGTGCTGGTATTTTTGGAGTGCATACACCATCGCCAACCCCTCATGCTTGGTTGTAGATCAATACTTCTCGGCTTTGGACAATCTATAACTTGTAAATGCAATAGGGTGATCCAAGCCTTCTTTGCCCTCTTGTCTGAGCACTTCTCCCAGTGCAATACATGATGCATCAACATGGACATGAAACTCCACCCATTTTGGGAAGACCAGGATTGGTGCAGAGGCTAATTTCCCCTTTAGTACATCCAGGCTCTTCATGAAATCATCATTCCAGAAAAATGTGATATCCTTCTTCAATAGTTTCTCCATCAACACGGTGATTTTAGCATAGCTCTTGATGAACTTCCTATAATACCCTGTGTGTCCCAAGGTAGTGCATAGTTGTTTAGCACTTCGCGGTGCTTCCAAATTTAGAATCATTGCAATCTTCGCAGGGTCCACCATCAGTCCCTATTTACAGACCACATGTCCCAACAGGTTCCCAAAGGGAATGAGGAATGTGCACTTCTTAAGGTTCAGTGCAATCTAGTTTCGTCAGCAAGTATCCAACATCAAGCATAAGCTTGCTACGTGGTGCTTAACCAATCCAAATACAGTCCAATCATCTAGATAGACCTCTAGGAACTTGTGAATGTATTCTTTGAAGGTGGAAAAAATGATGAGAAAGAAGATGGTTGGTGTGTTCTTCAACCCAAATAGCATAACAATGTATTGAAAATAGCCCCATTCCATTGCGAAGGTCATCTTGCTCCTGTCTTCTGGCATGATTTTGTTTTGGTGGTACCTTGAGAACCCGTCTGTGAAAGAGTATGCTTCTTGTTTGCCAACATTTTCCAATACTTCATCTGTGAATGGTGTTAGGAATGGGTCATGTACACAAGCGCCATTCAACTTCCTGAGGTCCATGCATGTTCTTATCTCTCCCTTCTGCTTTTTCTCTTGTACTACCATATGGCTCACCTAGTCAGATTCTTCCACCGGCTCAATAATTCCAGATGTGAGCATTTTGTCTAGTTCTACACAGACCTATTCCTTATACTTCAGATTCAAGAGGTAAGGCCTCTGATTAACCGATTTCGTGTCAGGTTTTAGGGTGATCTTCATCATCTCTAAGTTGCCAACGATCCCTTTTAAGTCCATAATCTTAGTCGGGAATAAGTCTTGGTATTCGCGGAGTAACTTAGCGACCTTATCCACCATGGCATCATCCCAGTAATCACCGAGAGTTACATATTTTGGTTCAGCCTCCATACAAATGTTTACCTACTTTGTTTTCAACGGCACGATCATGTCAGGATCTTTAATCAATGGTCCTTGAACCTTGTGACAATCTTCAGTTTCTAGGATGTTAATTTTCCGTGTATCGTTATCATCCTCCTCAATATTTACATTGTAACACTCCAATGCGCAGCTCAGTTGGGTCGTCCATTCTGGCTGAAGCACTCCATTGGGTCCTGGGGTATTTTGAAGATAGTTGCTTTTACTGTTTATAGTGCATCATCAATAGTATCCCACCAATGATCCTCAAACATGAAGGTTAATAGGAATCCTTCGTGCAAGATATCCCATTTTCTCGTGCCATGGCAGAGCTTCGTCTTAGTATACCAATGCATGGGTATGATATCCAGGGTATGACAGAACAGATGCACCCACTCAGGTTCTGGGTCTTCCGCGTAGACCTTGGTCCATTTCGCAAGGTGTGCGGGTGGATCATCCTGTCTGTTATACTTGTCTGTTAGCCGCATCTGAGGTTTTCTAAACCATATGAGCATCATCTTTCTGCATTCCTGCCAGCTCTTAAAATTCATTTGGTGCGTACCCCACCATCTTGCGGGCGTAGCACATAGCACCCATTTCAGAGCATCGAAACGCTATTGTTCTTGTACTTCTTTTTCAAATTTGTTCAGGAAATCATCTACCTCACTCAACCCATCATACATAGGCAGATTTCTTGCTTCCATTGCTACACAGTGTAGTGACTTTATCATCATGTTGCCGTTGAGCATGGTTACCTCAAGTAACCAGTTCTGCCATCTTTCTATCTCCTCATCCGAATCTAAGGTGCAGGAGCTTTCGCGCACCCACGAAATCTTGCCATCCACTATTGCATTCACTCAATCCTACTCTTGCAATTATCTTGTAGATACAGTCTATATCATCATCGTTGTCACAATCATGCACTAGCTCAGTGTAGTGCAATCCTTTTGCATGGTCTAGAGGTACCACTTCGCGCAGTGACTTTTTCTCAAAAATCATCTTACGCTTCTTTATATTTATCACTCCATTCATATCAGTGGCCCAATCTATTCCCAGTAGCGCAAGGTAGGGATTGCTGTCATCAACAATTTCTATCACTTTGAAATCTGCAAGTGCGCTCGCACCTTTGATATCTATCATTATTCCCTGCAATCTTTCCATTGGTAGGATCTTTTACTGGTTCGCCATTCACAATTGAATAGGATACCATTACAATGCAGGCCTACCCATGTGCTCCCATGACTGCTTTGGCAGAACTTTTGAGTCCGATCCTAGACCCAAAATCACTAGATCCATATCATATTCTTCGATTTGCACAGTCAATCTCATCTCCCTTCCTATTCGCGTTGTGTGCTTTCCGAGCTTCCGGACTACATGCAGTTCTCCTGGTCCAGCGCATCTAGTGATGAGTTCTTGCAGTCCCTTCACCACTTTGCTATTGTGCAGCAGCTTCATGCATGTCTCCATAAAGGTAGTGAGCATTGATGGGTCCATATCCAGTTCTCGTTTGTCTTTACTACCTGAAGTGTAGGCCTCCATGAAGATCTTATTAGCTTCCATAAATGTCTCCTTCGTGTGCTCCAAATTGAATTCTGGTTCCTTTGTTGGAGCCTTGTGAACCCAGGTACTCTCTTCGGGCTGCTTACCTTTGTCATATCCCATCGTGATACTACTTCGGAGCGTGATGTTTACATTCAACTATTCCTTGCACAACTCAGACCTCATCATTTGTAGGTTTTGAGTTGGGGGAGGTTGGAGTGTTCCTTTATTGCACAACCTCACTATTAGTGTGGGGCAATCCTTCGTTTCATGATCAAACTAGGTACAATATAAAAATGATGCTCTTGTCGAATTTGTACAATCATGGGCATAATGCCTTGGCCCTCCACAATTGTAATAGATCAGCTGTCTACGACCCCTTCTTGATTCCATTCCACCTCGACCTCGTCCACGCCCCTGAAATCTAGTGCGCGCCATCCCTACATTTTGATCGAGGGCTTGCATTTTAGTCTAAACTCTGTAGGTAAGAGTCTGATCCATCATCAATTCATAACTCCTACAGGTACGCTCATCATGGCATATTGACCTGCAAAAATTACAGAACAACCGTTGTGACGTCTGTGTATACTTTTGTAATAGATGGCAATTATCTGTAGCATGCTTCCCTCCTATCTGACAAATCGCACACCATAATACAGGTGCCATGCTCATTCCTACTTGTGCCTCTGGTCTCAATGGCATCGTCCCTCCTCCTGCCAGGTAGTTCGCGAAGACTGTACAATGGTCCTTGTCATGTCCTTGGCCTTTTCACTTTATGCACCATATCTCCTCACACGCTTCTAGGTGAGTTGTCCTGTCTTGTTTCAAGCTTTGCATCTCAAGACACAAGTTTTTCAATTTCGCGTGGATCTATTGGACTCTCAGGCTTGGATCTTGTATCAGGGTCTCATGCAATCTCATTGCAATCTCCAAGGCCTTGACCTGAGTGGATAGCTTCTGTTGTGACAACGCGGTCCATAGATGTGGTGTTAGCGACACTACAAACCATGCACGATGTTTCCCATCCATCAAGGTCATGTTGGCTTCATGAATCATACACTTCAGTCTCTAATCTAGATCCCAGGGGGTCTCACCTGGAAGCATCATGATTTCCTTAAATCCAATAATCGACTATGTCTCTGATTTTGGCCTGCTAAGTTCCCTGTTTAGCGCAGCTTGGATATCCATGATCCCTGCATTTGGATTGTCATTGGAATGCTTAATGTACCATGTTAGTGCACGATTCTACAATGCGCTCACCAGCATCGCCTTCTTTGTATTGTCATTCGTGACTCCTTGTGCTTCCCATACAACCTTTACCACGAACCAAAATTGGTCAGGATCTCCATTCCCTACTCCTTTGAACACTGAAAATTTTATTGCGCTTGCCATATTGAACTATGGTGGTGGCGAAGGTGGTGTGGGCGAAGATGGAGGTGAAGATGATGAAACTGGTGGTGGTGTAGGTGGGGTGGTATGCGCGGAATTCACAGTCTTATGATAGTGATCACACTCCTTGGTGAAACTTTCACGAGCTCCTCCTCGCTCTCCCGCGGAGGTGAAATCAAGGGACTAATCTCTAATTCTTTTCTACCTTCATTTTTGTAGATCCTCCCACTTCATGTAGCCCTAAACATCAATTTATTCGCATAACCTTATTTTCATATAGTAGCATCTTAATCCAAGTGTTCAAAAATTTAACGTACTTACTTTGCAGTCCTTTGAGGAAGCGTCGTTCTACCTCGTTGTAGTTGACTGAAGTATCTACTGCGAACTATTGGCATTATGACATAGTTTGGCACTATGACACAGGTGTTGTCCGTGATAGAAACTCACTTAGATGTCATATCACAATTCAGGCTCTTAGAATGAAGGAAAAAGAGATATACGTAGGTTCCACTTAACCAAGCCGTGTATACACGCGGGTTCACCAACCAAAAGGTGCATATGAATATGCACCCACTTTCACGTAAGGAAAAGGGTGTACATGTGGGAAAACTTGGTTTTGGTCCATGGTATTTGGTCTCTGGTATTTTGACCCATGGTATTGATCCAAGGTATCTTGTCCGAAGTGTTGACCCTAGATATTTGGTCCAAGGTATTAATTCTAAGTGGTTTTGGATGAAGGTATTGAGTAAGGCCTAAGACTATAAAAGGAGGAGGAGATCATTAGGCAAAGGTACTTAAGTATTGAATATCTAATGAGCAAGATTTAGAATATTGGTCATTGGGTTATGGTGCATAGTTGGATCTGAATGAAGGAAGAACCTGAGAACTTGAAGAAGGATAAGTTCTATTGATGGGTCAAGACCTTAAAGCTTGAAGATAAGTATCTTAATGTGGTTTTGATCTTTTATTTGAATAATTGGTGCATGTTGTAATCTGTAAATATGATGATCTTGTATAACTGATGTCTAAATAGTTGTAAAGGTTAAATAATCTCTTACAAATCTCTACCTAGGTTCAATATAGCAAAGGTGTGTATACACGCTGGTTCAACAATTCAAAATAGTGTATACACAGGTTTGCCTTCATATAACAACGTATCCACATAGGTTTGACACATTGAAGTAGCGTACATCTCAAAAAATATGTTTTACCTACTTCAGTTTACTATTGTAGTGTTCTGGGTTTCTGGTTAGCTTCTGGTACTATTACTGTATTCAAGTTACACATTCAAAGAAGTGATTGTTTGATTTAGTTTTGGTTAAGTACAAGGGAGATTGATTGATATAGATATATTTGATGGTTGATTGAAGTTATTGATGGATCCAGTCTAAAAATTTATGAAACGTTGTCCCTGGAAGAAAAGAGAATGTTGTAGCCTTCTACAGGTAGAAGCTTGTGTACTGGTATAACACTGAACCAGTACATAATTATGGTAAGAAGAAGTTTCTTATTAAAAGAAGATAGAGACGAATTGCAGCAAGTGGTTTTCACCCACATTGGGTTTCCACCTTATATCTTTTGTTCTTGTGTGTGGTTGTTTGCTCATTTTTTACTGTACTTGGCTACTATTATATGGTTCTGATGCATAGATTAAAGATCAATATCTGAAGAATTAACTAAATTATAAGTCTGCAAGATATACGCGAGTTTCTCTAACTATAGTTGCGTATATATGCAAGTTTAATTAACTGAAGTAGCGTATACAAATCTGATTGTGAAAAGAAATATTATTGACTTACTAATACTGATTCACCCACCCCTCTTAGTATTATTTCCAACAATTGGTATCAGAGCCAGTCCTTCAGAAGAAGCTTGATTGCTTGAAGGATGTTATGCTCTTAACCTGCAAGACGATACCAGAATACCAAATATGCGAAGAAATATACCTAGAACATAGAACAATGAGAAATAACAGCACATATTTTATTATTCAGAAAGCAATGTTCACTTGCCTCTTCGAGGGGGCAACCTCCAATAGAGCAGAGCTCAATTACAAAATAAGACACAATGCTCCTTGAGGGGAGTCTCTATCTTTTATATAGGATTCATACATGCAATACCATGGGGCAATACCATGGTTCTTATTAATACCATCTATCTAATACCATGGCCCATTTGCAACTAACTGTGGTCCATTCATTAAATGTGGATAAACCACTTACAATTATTAATATGGAATTTATTGACTCTTTACTTAATTATAACTATGACTCAATCCTATTACATAAATAAGGGGGTTAGGGTGGGACCCTAACATGCCCTCCCCCATAAGAGTAGCCTTGTCCTCAAGGCTGAAGCTATGGAAACTACTAAAGAATATTGGTTGGTTCCCAAGTTGCATCTTCCGGAGAGGTGTCTTTCCACTTGACGAGGACTTTCATGATCATGCGGTCACGCAGGTGCCTTTCTTGTGTATCAAGAACCTGTTCAGGTTGGAGCCAGATTGACCCTTCTTCATCTAGTTCAGGTAGATTGGTTTGAGTTCTGCAATTATTCCCAATCACTTTCTTGAGGCATGAGACATGGAAAACTGGATGGATTTTGGGTGGCAAAGCTATCTTGTAGGCAACTTCTCCAATGCGTTGAAGTACTTGATACAGTCTGTAGAATTTTGGAGATAGTTTCTAACAACCCTTGTCTTTGAGTGATGTTTGCTTATATGGTTACAACCTCAAAAATACCTGATCCCCTTCTTGAAATTTGTGTTCTGAGAGATGTTTATCTACCTGTTGCTTCAAGCGGTTTTGAGCTTAATGAAGATTTTCTCTAAGGTGGGTCAACATGGTTGTGCGGTTCTGTAGGAGTTGATCCACTGCTTGTACCTTCGCGCATCCCTTGATATAAGAAGTAGGGGAAGGAGGGAGTTGACCATAAACTACTTCATATGGAGTCATTTTGGTGGTGGCATGATAGTTGGTGTTATACCACTATTCAGCTAGAGGTAACCACTATACCCAGAGATGTTTCTTTTTGGAAGCGAAACACCTAAGGTAGGTTTCCAGACATTTGTTGACTGCTTTAGTTTGACCATCAGTTTGTGGATGATAGGAAGTACTGAGTTGTAGTTGGGTACCTTGTAGCCAGAAGATTTCTTGCCAAAAGTTACTGGTGAAGACCGGGTCACGATCAGACACAATGGAAGTGGGCATGCCATGCAATTTGAAGATCTGATCCATGAAAGATTGAGCGACAAAATTCGATGTAAAAGGGTGGGGTAGGGCACAAAAATGAGCATACTTATAAAGTCTGTCGACAACTACCATGGTGACTGACTTGTTTCTTGACTTTGGAAGACTCATAATGAAATCCATAGAAACCTCCGTCCAGATTGAAGCTGGGATGGGCAATGGCTATAATGTGCCTGGGGATTTGACTGTTTCTCCTTTGTGGTGCTGACAGATGTCACATTCAGCTACAAAAGTTAGAATGTCCTTTTTCATGCCTATCCAAAAAAATATCTTCGAGTGCGAGCATACGTCTTCTGAAAGACTAAATGTCTTGTAGTGGGTAATGAGTGCAACTCCACCAAAATGTGGCTTTTGAGGGTGGATGTTGGTGATATTACGACTCTGTCCTTGTAGCAAAGAATGTCATCCTACCACGAGTAGCCTGTTGTGGAATTTGGATCCGCTTGCAATTGATTAATGAGTTGGGAGAGCCAAGGATGTGAAAACCATTCCTTGCAAACCTCTTCAATCCATTTTGGAATAGGAAGGGAAATTACGAGCAAGGTACTTTCCTCCTCAAATTGGTGGGATAATGCATCTTCTACAATATTTTCGCACCCTTTCTTGTAAATTATCTCATAATCATATCCCAGCATTTTTGCGAGCCATTTATTTTGTTGTGGTGAGGATAGGCGTAGCACCAAAAAATATTTAAGGCTTTGATGGTCTATGCGGATTTGGAAACAACGCCCCAATAAGTATGGTCGCCAGGTATCTACTACATGTAAGATGGCCATCATCTCCTTCTCATAGGTAGATTGTCCGAGATTCTTCCCACTTATTTGTCAGCTCGTGAGGGCCAAGGGTCAACCTTCGTGCATTAAGACCGCTCGAATAACCATAACCAAAGCATCACATTCTATCACAAAAGATTTGGTGAAGTTGAGTAGTGCTAAGACTGGAGTGGAACACATGGCATGTTTGAGCACTATAAAGGCCTGTTGCGCTTCATCATTCCAGAGGAATGAATTTTTATTGAGGAGTTGAGTGAGGGGCCTAGCAATGCAACCATAATTGCAGACAAATTTGCAATAGTAGCCTGTGAGACCCAAAAATCCTCTCAGGCTCTTCAAGGTCTTAGGTTGAGGCCACTCCTACATTGTCTAAATTTTTTTGGGGTCCACCCTGACACCTTCACACCCCATAATGTGGCCCAAATACTTAAATTCTTCCATGCCAAAAGAACACTTGCACATCTTGACAAATAATTTATGCTTGCGGAGCAGTTGCAAGAGCAGATCTACATGCTGAAGATGTGCAACCCAAGTACGACTATAGGTGAGGATGTCATCAAAGGAAACCAGGACAAATTTTCTGAGATATGGTTTGAGCAGGTGGTTCATAAGGCTCTGAAAAGTGGATGGGGAATTACAAAGATCGAATGGCATGACCACGAACTCATAATGGCCTTCATGAGTTCGGAAAGCAGTCTTTGGAATGTCTACTTATTTCATGCAAATTTGGTGGTAGCCTGAGCGAAGGTTGATCTTAGTAAATAATTGAGCCCCATTTAGTTCATCCAAAAAATCCTTGACAACCGAGATGGGAAATTTATCTTTGACTGTCAACTTATTAAGGGCCCTAAAGTCTGGACACATACACCATTCCCCATCTTTCTTGAGCACCATGACCACCGGCGATGAATAAGAACTAATGCTGGGACGAATGACACCTGCTTCCAAGAGTTCCTTGATTATTTTTTCTATTGCATTCTTTTGGGCAAACAGATATCTATATGGGTGCACATTTGGTGGTTGAGCCCCTGGGACCAATGTAATGCTATGATCATGTTCCCCTCTCGAGGGTGGAAGCTCATGAGGCTTGTCAAAGACTGGCAGATGGTTGTTTAATATCTGTTGCATCTCAGGATGAATATGAAGAGAATTTGGTTCAAAGGCGTGGATGGCGTTAAATTGAGCTATAACTCCATGGTGGCCCTTTTTTAACAATTTTTCCATCCAATGTGAGCTGATGATAGAAGGACTTCCCGCCTGGAGTCCGTGGAGGGTATGTGTGTGATTGTTCTGCTTAAAGCTCATATATAACTCCTGGAAATCCATTGTGATTGGGCCAAGTATGCCAGCCATTCAGGCTCAAGGACAATATCGCACCCTCCCATCTGTATGTAAAACATGTGGGCCTTTAACTGATAATCCCCCATTTCATTTCATTGTTCCCCCATCAACAATTCAGACCTGGAAGTTAGAAACTTCTCGGACAAAATAATGCACTGCTTCCGCAACTCTTTGATGGATAAAATTATGTGTACTTCCACTATCAATCACGACTACTACTAGGTGATTCTTAATTAAAACTCTGATTTTGAGAGTTTGAGGGAAAGAAATCCCTGCCAAAGCATGCAGTGAGATAACTAGTTCTTTAGGTACATTGTTCTGCTAGTTGTCCCCTTCTTCCTCCTCTGGTTCTTCAAGTGGTGGGGCTTCCTTCGATGGACTGTGATTAGTAGCATCAATTTGAAAGAATTTGGGCTCCTTGAATTTATGCCCAAGGGAGTATTTCTCAACATAGTAGTAACATAAGCCTTTCTTTCTTCTTTCTGCCATTTCTGCTGGTGACACCTTTTGAACCTTGAGTGTTTGGGTAGTGCTTTGAGCTTGTGGGGGGTGACCATTGGTGATGAAATTTGGGCGATTGGACTGGGCCACTAATGCATGTTCGACTTCACGAGCTATCCTACAAGCATCCAGCCATGAGCTAGGGTGGTGCAGTAGGATGTGGACTTGTATGGCTTCTTTGAGACCACTGAGAAAACATTCCACATAAAACTCATCATGTAGACCTCTAGTGCAAAAAGCTAAGGCTTCAAAGGCTGCAATATATTCATTCACCGTTCCTGTCTGTCAGAGCTTAGTACGATGACCCAAAAATTCATATTCCTTGTCAAAGCGATCCATAAGAGATTTCTTGAATGTCTCCCACATTAAGGGCCTTCCATAGCAACGTTGATGCGATTGCCACTATTGCCATCTTTCATTGTCCAAGTACATGATACCCACACTAAGATGAGTCGCATTATCCATGATGTAAGTCAGATTGAAATATTGCTCCATTTGTGCTATCCATGTAGTCGGGTGAGAGCCATCAAATTTGTACATGTCCAACTTGGGTGGTCGTGGATGGGATTGTTGGTGGGTGCCCAAGAGGTGAAGCGACTGGATAGACTCACCCTCACTGTTTTCAATGCCAATATATGCTTCTTCGCGTGCCTCCACCTTGGCATTAGAGAGTGTTGTATTTAAGTTCTGCATCAGCGACATGAACTCATTCAATGTTGTTTCAAGTTTGTCAATCGTCTCATTCGGCATAGCTTGAGCTCTAGTTTCTACCATGCACTGATTCGATGTACTGGAAATTTTGGGACCGCCCAAATTTTTTGGCTCTAACAATTGAATGGTACCACCTTGCTCAGCTCGTTGTCTTGATTCTGATGGGATAAGTCACCAATAAGTGCCTTGGGGCAGTCTTAGAATTTTGTTTGTTTTTTTTACTCTGAGCGGAGTTTTACTCCTTGCTTAGGAATACTACAGTAGCCGAATCCTAGAAATGTCAATGCTGCCAAAAGTCTTGCGAAAATCACGCCTAGGTATAGGAACCCACACAACTACTCAGATCTGGATGGTAGATCTAATGGTTCTGAAATATCTGAATGGCTGATCTCATAGATGTGATGGTGGAACTGATTGTTATTGTGGATCTGATGGATCTAATAGATCTGAATGGTTGTTCTGATAGATCTGAATGGTGGAACTGATTGCTGCTGCTACGACAAAACCCCACTTGTGACATTTGATTTGGAAAAGATTATGCATGATCTAGAGATAGAGAGGGGAACTATGGTCTCCAGGAGTGTCAGGTGCTACATATCACAATATACATAAGGGTCTGACAGTAGTACTCGGCCCAATTTTCCAGGGCACTAACCAAGGAGGATCAACCGTACCCTTAGTCGTACAACCCAACTACCCTATCGTACACACGAGTAATCTCTCTGAGTGTTGTTCTCAGTGTATTGTAGCAGTAAGACGACTGACAATTTATCTATGGCGAGGTTTTAAGGGAGCTAGGGGGCTTCCAATACACCTAGAGGGTACTTCGAAGACAGTCCGTGCACGGTTTTGTCTAATGAGCTACTACTCGAAGGAGTACACATAGGGGTTACAAGGGAGTCCAACAAGCGTGACCAACTCTTGTATTTCCTACGTGCATGCCTCCCCAAATCCATAGGTTTATGCGCTCAATGACAGATCCTGTGGTTTAAAGACACCGGAACACGTCTCTATCCAAAAAACATTTGCTAAAAATTAGAGATCTGAGCAGCCCTGGAAAGTGCTATGAGACCACTTGTTATGCTCTTAACCTGCAAAACGATACCAAAATACCAAATATGCGAAGAAATATACCTAGAACGTAGAATAATTGAGAAATAACAACAAGTATTTTATTTGTCAGAAAGCAATGTTCACTTGCCTCTTCGAGGGGGAAACTTCCAATAGAGCAAAGCTCAATTACAAAATAAGACACAATGCTCCTCGAGGGGAGTCTCTATCCTTTATATAGGATTCCTACATGCAATACCATGGTTCTTATTAATACCATCTATCTAATACCATGGCCCATTTGCAACTAACTGTGGTCCCTTCATTAAATGTGGGTAAACAACTTACAATTATTAATATGGGCTTTATTGTCTCTTTACTTAACTATAACTATTACTCAATCCTATTACATAAATAACGGGGTTAGGGTGGGACCCTAACAAAGGAAGATCTATCATCATGAGCAACTATGAAAGAGAGGCATCCATCAGGCCACCAATCTTTGATGGGAGCATCTTCGTCTATTGGAAGGTAAGAACCACAACCTATCTTCAATCTCTTGGGATAGAAGTTTGGGATATTGTGGAAGGAGGATACACATTTCCATGAACAACTCCTACAGATACGGCAGGTAAAAAGCAGTATGAAACAAATGCAAAGGCTATCAATACTCTATTAGGGAGTCTGTTACAATCAGAATTTGTCAAGGTTATGCATCTCAAAACTGCCAAAGAAATATGGGACAAGATCATTCTAAGCTATGAAGGAGACGATCAGGTAAAACGTGCAAATCTACAATCTCTTAGAATTCAATATGAAACTCTCAGAATGCACAATGATGAAAGTGTAGCTAATTATTTCTTACGTATAGATGATATTGTTAATCACATGAAAAACTTAGGCGAAGAGATAAAATAAGTTACTTTAGTTAAAAAGGTTCTAAGATCCTTGTCTTCTAAGTTTGAATCTGTTATGCCCCTATACCAATAGGTGTCATATATCATGATTGACTTGGTTTAGCTTTGTAATATGTTCATACCTTTACTTGTTGCAAAGGTTTTCCATATTTGTAAAAAATTTTAAAATTTTAAAAATGTAAAGATGGTATATCCTAAAAGAAAAATCAAAGGGTGAAAAGAAATAAAAAGAGGTCAAAAAACGAAAGAAAATGAACCCCAATAAAAAGAAAAGACCAGGAAAGTGTGCAAGTCTAAATGCCACTACTTTTTTACTTTTGTATAATAAACAATTGTGTGCAGTCTTTCACCTATGCCACAATTCATAAATAGTCAAATAGTTTAAATTTGAGTAGTTCATATTTCAATTTCATGTTGCAGAAATAGAGAATAAATATCTGACCAAACAGTGTAATCTTGGCAGATAAGTAGATAGGTAGAGTGAGAAAAGGAGTTCAATAGTTTAATCTGAGCCCTTGGATGTAATAAGTGTAGACTTAGATAGGAATCACCATGTAAAAGAAAAGAATGTTTGAAAAGGGTTTACCAGTCTAAGTGCACCCAAATAAAGAAATAAAAATGCTAGGTTAAGTAGGTAGGGTAAGTAGATGATGGTTGCAGAATAGTATGTGGTGAATGATAAATCTAAATGTGTAAATCTTTTACTTTCATCACAAAGCAAAGGCATGTATCACATGGAAGGCACATCAACAAGCTAAGTCATAAATAATTAACTTCCCTACTCATTTCCCCTCAATTTTCACTAATTTCCCCTAAGTGCTAAGGTATCTATCAAGTTAGAGGGGCTTAGAGCATTTCTATGACTTCTGGACGGACTGGACCCTCGGTCCAATAATTTATAATACCTTAAGCACTTAAGCCCCTTCACCAATAATCACACCCCTTCATAAGTGAAAACCCATTTTATTTAGGGAAATTAAAACATTCTCCATATAAACCCTCATATTCGTTTAGCCTAAGTTATAAATGTTATATGATGAAATATACTTTCAGAAATGTTTTATCTTAGTCCATGTTGAATTTCCAAAAAGTCATATTAACTTTTAACTTGTATTATTTAACTCCTGAAAATAAAAATACCCATTACCCGTATTACTAAAAACCCCAAATTCTTATATATCCCACCCCTCGGTTAAATATAACCATAATACAATCAATAAATGGGATTAATTAACTAATCCGTAGTTAATTAAGAGCTCGATCCCCACCATGTTAATAAAATGATAAATTAATTCCCGTGGTTAATTAATAACTTCTTCAACCAATCACATCGCCCCTGATGTAATTAAAAGCCTTTAATTACTGTTAGGTCCCCATCATTAAACTTTTGCCACTTTACCTCACTAATAGTCGTCTGATTGGAACCTGCAGATCCGACGGTTGTCACGCATATCGCACGGCCTCCATAGTTGACCTTTAGCATGCGATGGCGATCAGTTTTCTGAATAGTGCCATCACCATGTGTCAATCATAGTGTGGAATCGCGTGGTCGTGCCCAAATACCACCTCCCCTACATTAGCGGTGTAATGAAAACCAGTTATTCCTCCCACTACTGACAAAATGTCAAATCATTTTCCCATTAACGCCATCTGTCCAAATCCCAAACCCGTTAAATCTTTGACTTTACATAAAAAACAAAGTTAATCAGTTTTCGTCCTTATTTCTGAAAAGCATGCATGTAGCAAACTGAACATTGAAGTCGACCAGCTTGTACACCCAACTGCCAGCCACCCTCAAACTTGCAGTTCGATGCCGCTCCAAGTCTGCCATTCGCACCCAGTGAACTTGCATTCCATTGCCTATCACTAAAAATAGGTATTTACAAGTTTCTATCCGGAAAACCTGTAAATGCTTGCTTTCCTTTGTAATTAATCTAAACACCCAAATTTAATTATAAGTCAATTGCTGAATTTGAAATTCAAGACTCCCCGGACCCTCTGTTTTGACCAATTCCACTTAAAAAACTCTAGTCTCCTATCTGAATCCACAAGAACTAGGATGGAAACCCCTGTAGCCCTCAATGTAGCACCTATCACTACCCCTCACTGTGATTTGTATTATCTACCCTTAGCAGATAAAGATTTTGAAATAAAAGACCTAGAGACTGTTAAAGACCACCTGAAATTATTTTTCCAATGCCGAGACAAATACCTAAATGGCTATGATACCATTGGACTTTGGGAATCAAATCTCCCAATGTACTTTCTCCCCTCTGTGTGCATTTTCCCTAACATTATCCATCAGTGTCATGTCAATTATGATCCCAACCTCATAGCAGTAATGTCCCCCAAACAAACTATTCTCTTCACAACTACTGCAGACTTAATCAATGAGATGCTTCAATTTCAGCCTATTCAAAACCTCACCCCCATTTCCCTTGGATATTTGCTAGAGAAATCATATAAATTGTCCCAGTCTAAACTCAGTCGCCTTTCCCAGACTTTCATAGATAAGTAACATCAACCCAAAAATCCCCCTCCTTATTTGTCAGTTTTCTTCACAGATACAGGAAAAACTATAGTTGATATTATAACTGTAGTCATGGGATTCAACACTAGTGAGTATGAGGATGAATTGACCCTAGTTTTAATGTCCATATTTACCCCTGGTCAGCCTCCTGCTATCAAGTATAACTATGTTGCATTCATTGGTGAGAAAATCCATGACCAGTTCATGAGGCTGGAAAATGAAAAAGTATTCAAGTATTCCACATTCATATATCACCTTATCCTTTACCATCAGTCTGAGAAGTTCCCATCTTTTGTAGATAAACTTGATACAAAGGGTAATCCTAGATAACTTATTTTTTGGACTTCTATCTTCCACCATTCATTTGCTTGTCCTTATTCATACATTGAATTCATTGACTAGTTTGTCCACCTAGTGACCACCATGCTGACAGGAAATCCTCCTCCTAGGATTAGTGATTACATCAAAAGAATCCTTCAGCTATCCAAGCAATACAAAATAGGTGACTGGTACTTGTACCAGAATCACATAGAGATCAAGATATATGGTTGTGAACTCCCTCCATTCAAACTACCAAAATATGTTTCTATGAGGTTGTTTGCATTCGAATATTATAGAGAAATGATAAACTCTGATCAGATTCACTTTACTAGGGCCAAGAAAAAAGCACAGTTGAGAATTAAGGATCACTTAGGCCCATTTGTCTGCAACAATAGAGAAGTAGGCAAAGCAGCAGAAGAAATCCTAGAACACATGAGATTAAATAAAAGTTTTGGTTGGAGATATGACCCAAACAGTTTCATTTGTGATAGGAGAATGAAAAATAAGTTATCACCATATTTTAATCACAAAATCCCTGAAATAGAGCAATATGATAATATGGATGAATGGAGGGAAGGAACTCTAATTGAAATGGATATGATAAGGTCAATGTAGAAAATGTGATGAAAGACCTAAAAAAGAGACTTGACCTGGACTCTTTTGAACAGGTACCACTTGGGACTTCTTAGAAGCCAACACCAAGAATTAGTTCCTCTACAACAGATATTTCTCAAAGGCACTCACAGGAAACTAGTGCACCCCTTGCAAAACCATCACAGGGAAAAGAACAAGGAACTAGTACTCCAGCATTAGGGCAATCAGACATGTCAAAGCAGCCTGAAATCTCTGAAGAACAGGCTCAACCACAGACCCATCCAACTCAAGTTAATATGGGAGATCCCCCACTTTTGTAGACTCCTCTGAATGAGGAAAAGAGCTTAAAAAGAGACAGAGAAGTAGCTACCCTTGCCAGTGGTCCTTCAGACCAGCCTAGTGCTAAGAGGCACAGGCTAAGTCCACACTTAGAAGAAGAATTTTTTGAAGAAACAACAGGGAGTCTAAGGAAAGAAGGTGGAGATAGTCTGCATACATTCCCAGTTGGTGGGACACATTCTAGTTCATAGAGTCAGGAGCTGGAAAGACAACAAAGTACTAAAGTTTCATCTTTTAGGTCTTCATCTGACAAGACCTTAGACATCAAAGAAAAATTCAAGGAAATAAAGGCCAAAAATGAACAGCTAAAGGCCCAAGCTTACACTCAATACTTGAAGATGGCTCTTGCCAACCAAACCAGGTTGATGTCAACTGATGACATCAAAGAAGGCAAAATGAAGATGACTTTTATAAAGCCTACAATACAGCAGCCCAAATCAATTGTAGACTACCTCAAAACTAATTTTGAGGTCTTGGCCAAGGATATTCACCCCATAGACCAAATAGAATTGCATAAGAAAATTGGGGAAATGGTTTATTCAACATTAACAAGCAAGGCCATGATGGCACACAGATTAGAGAATTCAGTGAACAATACCACTGCTCAATTGCAGTTACAAAGAGCCTCCTTACAAGAAAAAGACAACAGAATAAAATCATTGGAGGATTTGATTATTGGATTGGGCCATAACCCAAAGGATGTCAAAGCTACAGAGGCCCTAATAAAGAGGAAAAATGAAGATATAGCTGCCCTGAGAAAGCAACTGAAATTTCCACCACTTATGCATCCATAGACTACTGAAGTAA
Source organism: Pinus taeda (assembly GCA_000404065.3). Lineage (NCBI taxonomy): Eukaryota > Viridiplantae > Streptophyta > Pinopsida > Pinales > Pinaceae > Pinus > Pinus taeda. The sequence goes on from APFE030988543.1 coordinate 170,071, forward strand.
TTGAAAAGAATATTGAAGGAGAGCTTATGGACTTAGTCCTCAATCTAAATGAGCAATTAAAGGAGACAGAGTAGGAATTAGAGAAAACACTACAAAGAAGGGAGAGTGAGTCGACCTCGCAGCCTCAAAATGTAGTACCAGTGGTTTCTACAGTAGTCCCTTCCATGTTGGCGATTGTTGTAGCACAAAATGTCCCTTTGGCCACAACTGAAACTATTATAGGAACAAGAACAGGCATAGGTACAACATAGGTAGGAACCTCAAGTCAGAGGACTGAAGAATTGATCAAGTCCATGGAGGAGATGAAACTCTAGGTTTCTAAATTGCAAAATGTAAAGGAAAAATTTGTTACTTTAAAACAGAAGTATGATGTGTCAAAAATCAATTTTGCTGAAGAAGTGAGAAAAAATAAAGGCTTGGCTCAACAAGTAAAAACACTAGAAAAGGATCTCACTTTTGAAAAGACTTTAACAGATATCAAGAAAATGTTATGGACCAACACCACTCAATCAATCAATGATGTTTGGTCATCAATTCAAATTATTTTTAAATAGATTATCTTAGTCAAATCTGCTCTTCAAGAGATTCAGAAAATCAAGGAAGAACTAGGAGGAAAACCAGAAGAAGCTATCAGGTTAATAAATTTTCTAAATAGCAGAAACACACATTAATTGGAATAGTTGAATATTTAGGATAGAACTGTAACCATCCTAGAAATAAAAAAAAAGTATTAACAAAAAGGACTCTAATGTAAAACCTGGAAAGAAAATGTCAAAATATGCAGGAAGACATAGATGAATTTATGGAAAACTTTGGCATTTTACAGAGTAAAGGACTTCCAAGTCCTTGAGTCATCAATGATAAGTTGATGAGGTAGGTTGATTATATCGACAAATTGGATCAGTATGCAAATAGCCAAGCGAGTTCCTCTTCTAGTTCATCTGCACCCAAAGCATTACCTACAAGCAAAGTTCTCTATGATAGTCTGGAGAGCCTCTTTTATGTTGAGCATGAATTGAAACACTTGTTTCTAGTACAACCAAGTTGTGTAAAATACATAGAAGCTGATGAGATTTTTAGGAAACTAACAAGGACCAGGATACCAAGGGATGATTGGTGGACTGATATGAAAGACATTTCGTGATTTACCTTGGTAAAAAGTAAATTGAAGTATTTACCATAGTCAATTTTGGTAAAAGAAGATGAATGAAGATAAAGCAGGTAAAGAGTATCAGTCACAGGTAAAAGAGTATCAGTGAAAAGATGGAAACAATCAGCCATCACAAAATTATGAGCAAGACAACAAGATGCACAATCATAGGGCCTACTTATAGCTCCTTCAACAAAAATAGGGATAGCAACCCAGCAGTTCACTTTTAGTTTCTATTTTCGAGACCATCTGTCTCTACATTCATGTAAAAAATATTTAGTTTTCCTAGAATATATCTCTCTCAGTTAGGAGATATTTTGTTGTAAATTTTGTACAAGTACTTCCTCATTTGAAGTACTGAGGGTGGATTCTTAAACATTTCTGTAGACTCTTTATTTTGGAATAGAAGTGTTGTTGAACAACTACTGTATGGTTTGTTGGACAAAGTAATAAAGCGAAGGACTTTTACAGGATTCGTGTGTCAAATAAGAAACAAATAAGTATTCTATATCTAATGTTTTTACTTTTTTTGGTTTAAATATTTCACGTGTTTCATATCTGAATGATAAACGAAAAAGTATATTTTAGAAAATGCTTTACTACATTATGTCTTTAAAATTGTTTATATTCTTAAAGTTTTCTTCTAAGCTATCATAGGTAGGGAATTCTTAATTGCTCTTTGCTTCTTAGTTTATCATTATGGTCATTTAACAAGAAATTCTTAAATTCTTTTTGTTAATGATTACCCATTTTCCCTCATCTTGAACTTTGTTGAAGGATTCTTAATTGCCCTTCCTCCCTTTTAAGACCATTACACCCTTTCAAGTTACCATTTGTCTGTTGTTTAGCTATCTTGCCCTGTGAAACCCTCTTTTGTTGAATCAACCTGATCCAGTTAAGCCATCTTCAGTTGACTCCATAGCCCAATGGCCTGAAATACCTTGTTCTATCCATCTGCTCCTGAATTCCACCACCAAACGAAATCAAAACCCCCAAGCTTTCATAACTAGCCTAATATCTCATAAACAAAGCTAAATCATAAAGAGAGAGCCCTCTCTGAGTACAGATTGGCTAGATTCTATACTTAAAAGTTGGTTTGTGGTTACCTTGGACCCCTTTCCTTCTTCTAACAACTTCAAGGAAAATCTGAGTGATAACAGAATCAAACGTTTCTACCATAGAAGAGAAGCAGGATCTTTAGAGTATTACTATATCACAACTACATGGAATCGTAATTTCTTTTGAAATGAGAAAAGGGGGCCCATCAGATATGAGAGATGCCACATTCAAAGCTTCAAGAAAAGGAGAACTCAATGAGTCAGGACATACGTCAGAAGGAGAGGAAGAATCAAACTTTGTCAAGAACCTTCAACGAGGTTCTGGAAGATTAAGAGGTAAACTAACTTTCAAATGTTTTTCTTGTGGAAGAGTAGGTCATTATGCTGCCAAATGTCCTCACAAAGGTAAGCTTGATAAAGGTAAGGAATCTACAAAATGGAATAGAAAACAAAGTGTAAATAAGAAGAGATACTATACACATGAAGATAGTGATAGTTTATCAAATAGTGATGAAGATGAAAATAATAATGATTATAGACTTCTGATGGATTTTGAATATGATGATTTCTTGGATGCTTTAGATGAAGATGGTCCCTATGAAGAAATTTCTAAACTTAAAACATGTCTAGAGGAAAAGAGTATGATTATAGATACTCTGACATTCCAACTTCCTGAAAGGGAAAACCACAATGAAAAGCTAGAATGTGAAATTGTGGGTCTAAGAAAAGAAATTGAGAAAACAAAAGCTCTCAATCTTAGGTTTGCTAAAGGATCAGAAACTTTAGATGAAATTATCAAAGTGCGGTGTTCTCCTCTGATAAATACTATTGGCCGGATAAATCGCTCTTGCGGACAAGATTGATCTCCCTAGTATCAAATGATATCTAGCAACAAGCATAACAAGCAAATCTACTTTTCTATAAACATGTTTCAATTCATAAATGAAAACTAAGACGTGTAATAGACCCTACCTCGGTCCAATGCTTGTTTGCGGTAGCTTTATTCCAACAACTTCAAGCAGTTCCTTTGTAATAATCTACATACACAAACAAACACACATCAAAGAACACCTACATAGATAATATAATAAAACATGTTCATTATGAATATCAAGGAGCTCATAAAATAAATCATTAGAGACAATTCATTGAGAAAAATAAACTTGATTGTATTAACTTTATGAATAAAAGAACCTTACAACCTTTGCTTGATGTTGCACAAGCTCTTTCCAGGGTCCAGCAGGAATCTCCTCTACTTTGACAAGCCTCACTCACTTCCTAAATGAAATGAAAGGTATGTGATCTCTCCTCTCACAAGCTCAAAAATGAAGTCTAATTTCCAGCAGCATTTACCCTCAAGAATCTTCAGCTTTCAACCTCCCCTACAACTAGCCCAATGCCTGAATTTATAGTGCAAATGGAGGAAGTTGTAGGTCCACCATTGAGGGGATAAGTTCCTCCTTCAATGGGATAAGCACCTCATATCATGGAGTTATCTCCCTTAGTTATGGAATGGATGAACCAAGGTGGAGCGAACTTGCCAATGTAATATTCCTTCTAGAAGCATCCAGAGGTGACCCAAGATGAGTTTTTAAGAATGAAATCACGCCTTTTAACTTTTACAGGGGTTCACACCCATCACTTAACAGATAGAGTGGTCAAGTTCGCAGGGGACATGACCATTGGGTGAAACACTACAGGCAATGCTAAGAGAAGGTGTGAAACTAGGATTTGAGATATTTTTAAGGTCTTTCTCCCATTTTCAAGGCTTGACATGAAGAGCTGAGGCTTGAGAGTTGTAAAGGAGGTATGTTTGAGTGGTGATGGACTCACACAAACTGTAGAAAGTCATGGTGGCAATTTTTGTGTAATAGATTGCCCCCTAAAGTGCGAAGTCTGCAATAGATGAGGATAGTTTTTGATCATCTAAGAAGAGTGAAGGACTTTATCATTTCAAGGATCTTCCTGTGGATACCCCGATCGGAACCTATAAAAACATTCAACACAAAATATATATATATATGTGAAAATATCATTGCTGAGGTAAGCATTCCCATACTCAGATCAAAACTGGCTAAGGACTATCTAAAACTGTTCTGATACATGAATGATTTTGTATTACATCACAAGTAGAGACATATGGACACAATATGGGCGCAACTATCTGTTTATGAATAGTCCACTATATAATGATAACAAAATTCCTCGCAGCCTGGATGGTGGAAACTAGATCCAGGGTCTTCATTTCTACTTCTCGAACCAGTACGATTCTAGCCATGTGAATAAATGAGTCGATGTCGAACATGGTAGAAACCACTTGATTACCAGTCAATGATGTAAACTACTAACAAGTGTGAGAGAGACCACCAGTAATGTCAATGGTTCTCAAAGTACCCAGCACAATCCATGAGATGTGAATGAATGAGTCGATGTCGAACATTTCATGGAATCCTTCGATCGCAAGTCAATGATGAAAACTGACGTCGAAGGCGCGAAACCTGCCATTGATGCATGCAGACTCCAAGGTACTAACGATTTCTAAGTCAACACTCTAGATAATGTGTTGATGTCGATAGAAAGCAACTCGTTGCAGGCAAGCCCACAACACGAAACCATAGTTCAAGTTGAAGAAATGTTGCTGCAAGGACTGACTCAATGATGACATAATGAATGATAGTTATTTTGTAGTTGAATGTTTTGTTTACAGACCTCTAGAACACATAACGACACGACAGATGGTTTGGTGATAAATGACTCAAAGTCGACTCCCATAACCCGGCTAAAGACACCAAATGATCTTGGTCAACTGTGAGGTAAAGGATTTCCCAACCTAGGTGAATGAATAAGTGTCGTGTTCAAGAGTGGTAGTAAGGTTTTTCTTGAGACAAAAGGATATCAAATAGGTTCATTCTTCTCATTTTTCCCCCACCATCTCTGGCAAGTACCTCTTTATTTTTTTATACAAGCTTGAGGAGGATAACATATGCTTGTTTGTAAGCTCATCCTTCGGATGAGTCCAACTTAGTTTTTGATGCGAACCCTAAGAAGGAGTGGTCCGTTCCTATTTGTAATAGAAAACAGGTCCTTTACTGTGAAATTTTAACGAGTCCAGGATAGGAGAAACTCGGCGTTTTTCATTTTTAGAGAGTTTGAAAAACTTAAGAAGACTCCAGATTGGACTTTTTCGTAAATTTGTGTCTCCTAAGCCCGAAAAAGTATAAAATAATAACTAGGAGAACCACTTGATCTTGCAACCAAGGAGTACTTTCAAGATTAGTGTCTTTGACCTGAAAAGTAAAAAGCGATCAAGGACACGTCGTTTTATTTCCAGTATCGAATTTGAAACGACAAAAATCCGGCAATCTTTCCTGTTTTTACGGTCAGAAAAGGGCTATAAGGGGACCGTCTTTTAATTTTTTAACGAGTGTAAAAGAAATGCTCGGCAATCTTTTCATTTTTAGGAGTCAGAAAAGGGCTTAAAAGATGACTCTGATGTTTGGTTCGTGAAAATGACAAGTTTCCCTGAAAATCCCTTTGTCCTGCACAAAAAAGACACATTACTCATACCTGTTTAAGATAGGCAAAAATACATTGAAAAATGTCCTTCCATGGTGAAAAATAAACAAATTTAGTATTTATTTATCCAAAAAACCTATAAAAAAGACTTTTTACCATGTCATTTTTACCATTTTACTGTTGAGGGAGAGAAAAGGGCTTTTGGCAAGAAACTTCCCGTGGACTTTGTGGAGAATCCGACCGTCGAAATCGAGCGCCATCTCTTTCAGGTATTTCACAACATCCTCCTCTTTATTTTTATCTGATTAAAATTTCATTTTAAGCCCTAATTTGATTTTTTGGGGGCTTTTGGGTTTTGAGATGCGCTTTTCGGGGTACGCAGGTACCCCATGGGTAACCTGTGTACCCTGACATTTTCTTTAAAGGGAAAATGGTCGGGGTACGCAACCTACCTTCAGCACAGCTGCATACCCACGCTCTGTTTCTGAAGGCGGGGTGCGTACTCCGCGCAAAGCGGATTTACAAAATCCAAACTCAAGATTCAACCATTAATTTTTGATTTGATGAATTCTAATGGATATATCTTGGTGTGTAGATTGCCCACCATGCTTGATTGGCGCGAAAGAGAACACAAAGATGTTGACTTGGCCGCAATTAATCATCAACCTTCCATTGATGCTTTAAAAGCATGCGGTCTTTACAAATACTGGGCCATACCTGGCATGAGGGCCTAGGTGCCATTCTTAGAGTGGCTGGTCGGGAGG
>APFE030988545.1:2194-32694 GCA_000404065.3 Pinus taeda
TGAAAAACCTTGTTGATGAAGATATTTGTCCAATCGGTAGTACCAAGCCCTTGGAGCTTGTTTAAGACCATAGAGAGCCTTTTTCAGTCTGCATACAAGATTTGGATCATTCCCAAGGATGAAAACATCTGGTTGCTCAATGTACACTTCTTCTTCCAAGTCCCCATTCAGAAAGGCATATTTCACGTCCATTTGAAAAACTTTGAAATTCTGAAAGATTGAGAGAGCAAGGAACATTCGGATGGCCTCAAGTCTAGCAACCGGAGCAAAAGTTTCTTCAAAATCTATCCCTTCTTGTTGAGCATACTCTTTACAAACAAGTCTAGCTTTGTTTCTAATAACTTCCCCATTCTCATTCAACTTGTTCTTGAAGATCCATTTTGTCCCGATGACATTCTTATCTTTTGGTCTAGGAACCAACTCCCAAGTGTTGTTCTTTTCAATCTGCTCAAGTTCTTCGTCCATTGCCTTGACCCAACATTCATCTTTGCATGCCTCTTTTACATTTTTTGGTTCAGTGGAGGAGAGTAATGCCAAATAGCTTGAAGCATCTGCAATTGTTCTTCTGGTTTGTATGCCTACCTCCTTTTGCCCCAAAATTTGAGATTCTGGATTATTCTTTTGAACGTACCTGGATGGAGTCTTTTCTTCTATCCTTATTTGTTCTTCAGGCTCCTCATGGGTTTCTTCTTCATAGGTTTCTTCTTCATCATGAATCTGATTTGATGTTGATGGATATTCCTCATCATCTTCGAAATCTTCAGATCTTACCTGCCTAGGAGTGTTTTCTTCTTCATCAACCACTACATCAATACTTTCAACAATTTTTCCAAGCCTTTTATTATAACACTTGTAAGCTTTGATGTGGGGAGAGTAACCAAGGAGAATGCCTTCATCTACTCTAGGTTCAAACATGCCAAGATGTTCATCTATATTTTTTATATAACATTTGCTTCCAAAATTTTTGAAATATTTCACCGAAGGAGTTTCACCATACCAGAGCTCATGAGGAGTTTGAGTGTTGTTCACTCGGACGTTTGTTTTGTTGAGAATTGTTGAGAATAACAACTGCAGCAAGTGCAGCTTCACCCCAGAAAGTGGCGGGAGTTCCAGATTCATCAAGCATAGCACGAGCCATTTGTTGAACTGTTCTGTTCATCCTTTCCACTACTCCATTTTGCTGAGGAGTCTTGGCTGTAGAGAATTCTCTTCTTATTCCATGTTCTTCACAAAAATTGAAAAATTCATTTGAGGTAAAATGCCCACCTCTATCAGACCTGAGGCATTTAATTTTGTGATCTGATCCATTTTCAACCAAAGCTTTGAAGGATTTGAATTTTTCGAAGGCTTCATCCTTGTGCTTCATAAATCCTATCCAAACCATCCTTGAATAGTCGTCAATGAATAATATAAAATATTCTTCTCCCCGAGGTGACCTTTTTCTAGATGGACCACATACATCAGTGTGGACAAGCTCAAGTGGCCTGCTAGCTAATCCTTCCTTCTTAGGGAAGTTAGTTCTGGTTTGCTTACCAAACTGACATGACTTTCATATTGTATTGTCGGGAATTTTGATGTCTGGAAGACCACGAACTGCCTGGTTTTTGCATGCTTTCCTTATTTGTGAGAAGATTAGGTGCCCCAATCTCCGGTGCCATAGCCAGTGTTCATCATTCTTTCTTAGATAGCATTGATGCTATCCTTCTTTGAATATGTATAAATTATTTGGAGTTCTTATGCCTTTGATCACTGTTTCTCCTGTATCAAGATCACGTACACTACATCCATTTGATCGAAATATTACCTCAGTTCCTTGATCACACATCTGACTGACACTCAATAGATTATGCTTTAATCCATAAACATACATAACATTTCCATCTTTGACCTTTTCTTTCAACAAAACAGAACCTTTACCTTTTATGATCGCAGGGGTGTCATTTCCAAATGAGACCTTCTTCTCCTTTTCTAAGGCACTATACGACTGAAGTTTTTCCTTATCACCTGTCATATGTTTTGAACATCCACTGTCGATGTACCATTGATTTTCCTGCCCTTCCGCATATAAGGCTATACCACATCTTTCTGGTTGCATTTCTTTCATTCTCCATGTTTTGGCACTTGATGCTTGTTCCTTCTGAGTTGTTTGCCGAAACCTGCTCCTACATTTAGAATCTTCATGACCGAAGTTGTTACAAATAGAACATTCAATTTTTTTTCAAGAGCATAAAAGTTATTGTAGGTTCTTTTCATGATCCCAGTCATACTTCTTTGTTTTTGAGCTTCTCTAGTCATGATTGTCTTATAGGCAACACATTGAGCTGCTTTGTGACCAAATTTATGACAAGAGAAACATTGGCCATTGAAGAAACTCCTGTGATTATCATATCTATCAGCCAGATGATTGTAGTCTCTATTCATTCTTGAGGCAAATTGAGAAAGTTTTACCTGTGGCTGGTTGTAGCTTCTGTTCATCCTTAAAGTAGGTTGCCCTCGATTTACCTAGTAGTCTTTGTTCATTCTTGAGGTAAATCGTCTCTGATTTACCTGGTGATCTCCATTGGGCCTTTGCTCACTCCTCCTTGCTACATCAAGATAACTTTTGGAGGTGGATGGTTTCTGCGATTGAGATGTTTCTTCATTATATCCCAGACCTGTCTTGATTAGGGGAGAGCACTGCACATTGATAAGCTCATCTATAGTTTCAAATCCTTTAAAAAATCTAAGATTAAGAGCTTTTGTTTTCTCAATCTCTTTTCAAAGTCCCACAATTTCACATTCTAACTTTTCATGATGTTTTTCCTTTTTAGCCAGTTGAAATTGCAGAGTATCAATAATCATATTTTTCTCTTCTAAACAAATTTTGAGTTTAAAAATATCTTCATAAAGACCTTCTTCATCTATAGAATCCATGAAATCATCATCTTCAAAAGTCATTAAAAGTCTATAATTATTACCTCGTTCATCTTCATCACTATTTGAAAGTCCATCATTGCCTTCATGAGTGTAATAGCTTCTCTTATTTACATTCTGTTTCTTGTTCCATCTCGCAGGTTCCTTACCTTTGTCAAGTTTATCCTTATGAGGACATTTTGCAGCATACTAACCGACTCTTCCACAAGCAAAGCATTTGAAGGGTAACTTACCTCTGAATATTCCTGCACCCCGTTGAAGGTTCTTGACAAAATTTGATTCTTCCTCTTCTTCTGGCATATGCCCTGACTCATAGTAATCTCCTTTTCCTAAAGCCTTGAACGTGGCTTCTCTTCTGTCTGATGGTCCTCCATTCCTCATTTCGTACACAGTTCGAATTCTGTGTAGCTGCGACATGGTAATTTTCTGTAGATTCTCCTTTTCTTCTATAGCAGAAACTTTTGATTCAAACATAGGAGACAAAGATCTTAGAACCTTTTCAACCACAACAGCCTCTTTTATTTCTTCACCCAAGTTTTTCATACAGTTAACAATCTCATCTATACGTAGGAAATAGTTAGCTACACTTTCATCATTGTACATTTTGATATTCTCATACTGAATTCTGAGGGTTTGAAGTTTTGCTCGTTTTACCTGTTCATCTCCTTCATAGCTCAGAACAATATTGTCCCATATTTCCTTAGCGGATTTATACTGCATAACCTTGACGAATTCCGATTGAGATAGACATCCTAATAGAGTATTGACTGCTTTTGCATTGGTTTCATATTTCTTCTTCTCAGCCAGATCTGTTGGAGTTGCTGATGGAAATGTGTACCCTGTATCTATGATATCCCAGACTTTTGTACCAAGATATTGAATATAGGCTATGACTCTTATCTTCCAATATACGAAGTTGGTCCCATCAAAAATTGGTGGCCTGATCGATGCTTCTCGCTCGTAGTTGCTCATGATGATAGATCTTCCTTCAAATGATCAAGCTTCTTCAGAAGGACCCGCTCTGATACCAATTGTTATAAATAATACTGAGAGGGGGGGTGAATCAGTATTATCAAACTCTTGTACTTTATACAAACATTTTCAGATCTGACGATTTAAACTTGCATATACCTTCCAAACTTATAATTTAATTTATCCTTCAGATGTTTGTCATTAATTTGTATGTGAGAAACATAGAATAATGAACAGGAACACAAAATAGACAGTCACACCAAGGAACACAAGATGTAAGGTGGAAACCCATTGTGGGTGAAAACCACCTGCTGCAATATGTCTCTATCTTCTTTCAATTAGAAACTTCTTACAATGACATTGTACTAGTGCAGTCTTTTACCAGTACGCAGGCTACAACCTGCAGAGAGCTACAAACCTCTCTCTCGTTTTCCAGCTTCTTCTGGAAGGGAGCTACAACCCCCTTAGCTTTTGTACTTGCTGAAATAGTAGTAGGAGTTGACCTATAGAAGGCTACAACCTTTTCTTTTCTTCCAGGGACCACGTTTCATAAATTTTCAAACTAGATCCAAAACATAAAATACATGTGCATCACCCAATCTCTTTTAAACAAATAACTTCTCAGAATGCAGTAACCAGAAAATAACACCAGTAACCAGACACCAATTTAAACCCAAATCTCTGCAGAAGTAGATAAAAGACAGCTAAAATATATTTCAGGAAAGGTGCGCAATTTCACCGGAGGAAACCTGTGAATATCCACAGTTCTTCTGTGTCTAAACTGCGCAGCTCCGCACCTGCACTGTCTACCCGACAGCACACCTCCGCACCTGATCAATATACTACACTGCATCCCTCCGCACCTGCGCCTTCTGCTGCTCTGCGTACCTCCGCACCTGCGCTGTGGATCGCCTGCGGCCCTCCGTATAGAACCAAATTATCAGTCCTCCAATGTGCCACAGACTGTCAGATCCACAGATCTGATCATGCACCAAAGAGATCACGGCCTATCAATAGATCTGCCTTATAATTTATAGTTTTCACCTTGATTTAGATCTAGCTTTTCAAACCAACCACCCAAAATTTCAGATCTTAAGATATTCAATTTTCACAAGTGACTTGCCAAAAGATCTCCTTTCCTTTTTATAGGCAAGCCCTTACTCAAACCATGGATCAAAACCATAGAAAACCAATACAAGGGATCCAAAACTTGGGTTCAATGTTTTATATGCCAAAACCACGGACCAAAACCATAGGATCAAAAACGTCAGACTAAATACCATGGACCAAACATAATATGTGCGTTTTTCTCTGCATGAAAGTCCGTGCATTTTAGGTTCGCACCTTTTGGCGTGAGACTTGCGAACATATCCACACCTTTTCAACAGTTCTCCTGTGCAACCTGCCGATGACCGCATCTTTTTTATCTGTGCACCTGCGGAACCAGAAAATAACTTTGCTGCACTATAATTTATCATTGGAGATGAGTGGGTTGCCATCAAGTACAACATATGTATCATAATGCCAACAGAAAGAATATTTTAATATTTAAAATTAATGTTTATTTAAGTGTTAAAATTATCATAGATTAAATTCAAGATTATTTTCCTTTATGTTATTAGCCTAAATAAGTGATATTACAATACCTCCAACACAATCAACCTCAAAGAACAAAGGCCACAAGAAACAAGAAACCAGGGGAAAATTTTCATAAAATACAACAAGAAAAAACAATAAATGGGGAGGGGAAGGTAGGAAGACAACGCCTAGGAGGAGAGGGTTGGGACCCAGCAACTACTAATCTTCCAGACATCTTCTCTATTGAGATTGCTCGGCCTTTTCTCAATCTCAAGCGCTTCCTTAAATTTCTGGTGATGGAATTGGGACACTCTAGTAATCACACTAGCCTCCTCGATGCAGACATGATGATTGGTTTTCTCCAAATGCTCTGCTAAAGTAGAAGACTTGTCTCTCCTATGCTTAAGGTCAGTTGTGTGCTCACTAATCCTTTGATTAATGGAACGCCCAATCTCACCAATATAGGGGGTCCCACAAGAACAATAAATAATATAAACTCCTTTCATGTCCTTGGGGTCAATAGGATCCTTCACTGATCTGAGGGACTTACGAATGGTGTTAAGAGGTCTAAAGGTCGAGGGGACATTATGCTTCTTAAGAATCCTCACAATCCTATCCGTGGTCCCTTGAACAAACAGAAGATGGACACCAGGAACCCTCACCTTCTTATCTCTTTTAGTCAACGAATTCCTAGTTGCTTTGAGGAAATCCTTCTGTCCCAAGTGCCTACTATAACCATTCTCAACAAAGACATTAAGGAGATGGGATTTTTCCTCCTCGAAGCTCTTTTCATTAGAGATCCTTAAGGCACGAGTAGCAAGGGTGTTGAGAACCCCTAACTTATGAGCCAGGAAATGGTGGGAACTAGCATGAATATATTGCTCCTTATGAGTTTTCTTACGAAACACTTGGTGGGAGAGGGAACCATCACTATTCTTAGAGATAAGAATATCTAGGAAAGGGAGGTAGCCATTGACTTCTTGCTCCTTTGTGGACTTAATGGGCGAGGATTGACTATTGAGATGATCGAAGAAGAGGTCTAACCCCTCTTGACCATGAGACCAGATTACACTAGTGTCATCTACATATCTTTTCCAAATCTTAGGTAGGAGGTGGGTTGAGTTAAGAGCCTTGGATTCAAAATCTTCCATAAACATATTCGCAACAACAGGGAAAAGGGGTAAGCCCATGGCAACCCCATAGGCTTTCTCAAAGAACTCACCTTCAAAACAGAAAAAGGTCAATGTAAGGCAGATCTCAACTAACTAAGCAGTATCAGGATCGGTTAGAAGGTTGATTACTTCCATGGCCTCATTTATAGGGATGCAAGTGTACAGGGAAACAACATCAAAACTGACCAAAATATCTCCACAGTCCAGCTTAATGTCCTTGAGCTCATCAATAAAAGAAGCCGAGTCTTTAACGAAGGACCCTGTATGACTAACCAAGGGTTTAAGTTTCAAGGCAAGGAACTTTGCCAGAAGATAGGTAGGACCTCCAATGGTGTTGACTATGGGCCTAAGGGGAGCTCCTTCCGTATGAATTTTAGGGAGACCATAGATTCTAGGAGTGATAGGGGCTTTAAGCTCCCCCTGCGTTGCGCTCTTGGTGGTTTATTGTCTAATTTTAATATAATTTAATAATAATTAATAATAAAAATAAATAAAAAATAAAAAAAAAAAAAATATTATTATTAATAACTAACAATATATTAATAATATTATAATAATTATATATAATATTAATATATAATATCATAATTATATAGTATTAGTAATAAAATTATATAATATTATACTATTATTAATATTGTATATAATAATAATAATAATAATGGTGTTGCCCCAAGAGTTAGCTCAATCGGTCAAATCAAATGCCTTGCTAATGAGTTCAGGGTCGAATCCCGAAAGCTCTTGGGGTTGGTCAGTAAATAGGCCGAGGGGTGTTGATGCCCTTTGGGTGGCGTCCACCAGTGTTAAAACCCTGGACATAGCGGCTACCCACTGACCCGAGTATCAGTGAACCAGTAGTGTGGAAAAAAAAATTGGTATTAATAATAATTATAATAATTTGTTATTAAACATATTGATAATTAATAGTGGTGTAATAGATAATGTAATATTAATATTAATATTAATATTAGTTATAATGATAATGTGGGTGTTAATAATAATAATAATGAAGATGACGACGTAATTAATTTTAGTTCTAGGAATAATAACATAAATAGTAGTAGTAGGATCTCTAGTAATAATAATAATAAGTTAAATGTTTTTAATATGAACAATTATTCAAAGTTTAAGAAGAATCATAGTTTTAATAAGTTTAATCATGCTCCCCCTCCTTCTCATGGTAATAAGAAGGTTGTCAATTTTTCTAGTTTCTCCTTTCCCCCTTCTGTTTTTAAGGTTTTAGGCAAAGGTTTAAATTTTTCCTTGGCCCCTAAGAAGATCCCGGTTGATGACATTATTTGTGACATAGAATTTGGGATTCGTGGTTTACCTGATAGTATTAAAAACACTATTAGGCAAGATTGTGTTGTTGTCCTTAGGAAGGCTAAGCCTCCTAAGAGCAACCTTAACAGGGATGAATTTGAAGCCCTAAGATCCTTAAATCAGAACAAAGATATTGTTGTTCTGAAAGCTGACAAAGGCAGGGCTGCTATCATTCTCAATAAGGAATACTACCACATTAAAATGTTGGAGCATCTTCACAATAGTGGAAGCTATAAGAAGCTTCCCAAAAACCTGTTAAAGAAGATCTCCAGGAATGTGGCCCTTGCTATTAAATCTAGTAGCCCGGTGGGCCCCCCTGCACAATAAGCTCATTGAAAGAAATCCTATCACTCCTAGAATCTATGGTCTCCCTAAAATTCATAAGGAAGGAGCTCCCCTTAGGCCCATATTCAACACCATTGGAAGTCCTACCTATATTTTGGCAAAGTTCCTTGCCTTGAAGCTTAAACCCTTAGTTGGTCGTACAGGGTCCTTCGTTAAAGACTCGGCTTCTTTTATTGATGAGCTTAAGGATATAAAGCTGGATTGTGGAGATATTCTGGTTAGTTTTGACGTTGTTTCCCTGTACGCTTGCATCCCTATAAATGAGGCCATGGAAGTAATCAACCATCTAACCGATCTTGATAGTGCTCGGTTAATTGAGATCTGCCTTACTTTGACCTTTTTCAGTTTTGAAGGTGAGTTCTTTGAGAAAAATTGTGGGAATGCCATGGGCTCACCCCTTTCTCTTGCTGTTGCGAATCTGTTTATGGAATATTTTTAATCCAAGGCTCTTAACTCAGCCCACCTCCTGCCTAAGCTTTGGAAAAGATATGTAGATGAAACTAGTGTCATCTAGTCTCATGGTCAAGAGGGGTTAGACCTCTTCTTCGATCATCTCAATAGTCAATCCTCGCCCATTAAGTTCACAAAGGAGCAGGAAGTTGATGGCTACCTCCCTTTCCTGGATATTCTTATCTCTAATAATAGTGATGGTTCCCTCTCCCACTGAGTGTTTCATAAGAAAACTCATACAACGCAATATCTTCATGTTAGTTCCCACCATTTCCCAGCTCAGAAGTTAGGGGTTCTCAACACCCTTGCTACTCATGCCTTAAGGATCTCTGATGAAAAGAGCTTCGAGGAGGAAAAATCCCATCTCCTTAATGTCTTTGTTGAGAACGGTTATAGTAGGCACTTGGGACATAAGGCTTTCCTCACAGCAGCTAGGAATTCGTTGACTAAAAGAGATAAGAAGGAGAGGGTTCCCGGTGTCCATCTTCCATTTGTTCAAGGGACCACGGATAGGATTGAGAGGATTCTTAAGAAGCACAATGTCCCCTCGAACTTTAGACCTCTTAACACCATTCATAAGTCCCTCAGATCAGTGAAGGATCCTATCGACCCCAAGGACATGAAAGGGGTTTATATTATTCCTTGTTCTTGTGGGACCCCTATATTGGTGAGACTGGGCGCTCCATTAATCAAAGGATTAGTGAGCACACAACTGACCTTAAGCATAGGAGAACCAAGTCTTCTACTTTAGCAGAGCATGTGGAGAAAACCAATCATCATGTCTGCATTGAGGAGGCTAGTGTGATTGCTAGAGTGTCCCAATTCCATCACCAGAAATTTAGGGAAGTGCTTGAGATTGAAAAAAGGCCGAACAATCTCAATAGAGAAGATGGTTGGAAGATCAGTAGTTGCTGGGTCCCAGCCCTCTCCTCCTAAGTGTTGTCTTCCTGCCTTCCCCTCCCTATATATTGTTTTTTCTTGTTGTCTTTTATGAAAATTTTCCCCTGGTTTCCTGTTTCTTGTGGCCTTTGTTCTTTGAGGTTGATTATGTTGGGGGTATTGTAATAGCACTTATTTAGGCTAATAACATAAAGGAAAATAATCTTGAATTTAATCTATGATAATTTTAACACTTAAATAAACCATTAATTTAAATATTAAAATATTCTTTCTAACCCTTAAATTACTCTAATATTTATATATTTATTTAACTTTTATAAATAATTTTTGAATTAAAATTAATTTATTTTTAATTTATTTTATTATATAAGTGTATGGAGCAATCTCTTTAGCTTACATTTTAATAAAAATATAACTTACTATTTATATATTACTCTAATACTTATAACTTTTATAACTAACTACGCTAATATAATATCTTGGATAACTTACTATTAATTTATATTAATTTATTTTTTAATTTATTTAGATATATATTATAATTTAAATTACTCTATTATCATACCCTTAAATAACTCTAATATTTTATATATTTAACTTTTGTAAATAACTATTAATTTAAAATTAATTTATTTTATAACTAATTTTATTTATAATTTAGTGTATGAACGGTCCCTTTAACTTTTATTTAATAAATAATATTTTATTATTTTTATAACTAACTATTAAATGACTCTAATTGTTAAGATATAATAACTTTGATAACTAACTATTAATTTATTAATTTTTTAGGTTATAATTTATTTTTTAATATATTATATAATTGCAAGTGGATAAAAAGGGTCTATTTACTTTTATTTTAATAAGAATTTAACTAACCATGGTAACTTATTTAATTAATATAAGGGTTATACCCCTAATTCGTCCTAACTAACGAGTCAAATCTAGTCGTTGTCAATATAGTCGTTACCTGGTCAAGGAATATAGCAGTTGGAGGTTCTGCTCTATCTATTTAACATGCAAAGCATGATCTGTTCTTTCAACTTGTCCTGGCGATGAACCACACTGGTTGGTTCGAAACGCATCAACAACTGAAATATCTTGTGATTTACGCCGAAAAATTTCTCATAAACTTAATATGGATCACAGAAGCCTCAATTCAACAAAAGATTGTTGAGGTCAGGATAGGATGGATCCGAAGGACGGTTCCTCTTGGAGCTGGAGGAAGACTCAGGTTGTATTTTTGCACCTTTCATTTAGCTTACATCAATAAAGAAATGTTGTTCTGTTCCTGATATTTATCGTGTTTATGCATTGATCCATGTTGTGATTTGTTTATAAATCTTATATTAATGTGTAATTGTTAATTTTGTTATATGATCTAATGTGTATATCATGAAAATTCTTTCTATTACTTTTGGTTTATAAGATTTTCTTGAATAATTTATAGGCTTTAAAGGCATCATAAGAAGCAGAGGGTTTCAACCCTGCGGGATCGACCCAAACATAGGACCCCCAAGTAAGGTCGCTTCTTCCCAGTTCAGTAGTTTAAGCATTTAAATTGTTTAGCTACACATTTCTTGTTGTTGTATGCGCTCCTCTATTTTGGGGCTTTCAACCCAAGACCCTAGGGTGTTCTCACCTGCAACAGAATTGGTGACTCTGCTGGGCAAAACATTCTTGTTTTTCCTAGTTTGGATTGTTTGTTCTCAATCAGGGTTTGTTTTCTTGATTGCTTGTTTTTACAGTGTCATTAACTTATTAGTTTCCCAGGCATCAAGTCTGATCTTCTGGATCAGGCCTTGATTTTTTGTTTTTCTTGGTTGAGTATTTTATACATGTTTTTCTTGGGGTACAGTCGTGTATACACACATGTTTCCTCAAATAGACTTGCATATACGCGATTTTCCTGTGTTCGATACACATATACATGCCTCTGTGTATTTACATAGTCGCGTATACATAATTTTGAATTGTTTTCTTCTAATCTTTTGCTCAGTTAGGTATTTTTCTTGGTGAATTCTACTTTTATGGTCATCTACTGTCTGTAGAACTCTATTCTCTTGCAAGTTTTTGTTTTCAAGTCTCCTTCTCAGTGAAAATCCTAGTTCACCTAGGATTGCTTTTTGAGTAAGGTTTTGGTTTGGGTCTTGGGTTCAAGGCTTCTGTCTGAAGTTCTTGGATGTTCTGATTTTCTAGAACAAGAAATTGGTTTTGATTTCATTTATAACCCAGATTTCAAATTGCTTTGCTTTGCTTTCCTTTTTTATTAACCTTATTGTTTTTCGTGTTTTTTAGAGTCCCTTTGGAAATATTGAGAGTTGTTATTTTTTACATTTTGTTGGTTTGTTGAAGTCTTTTACTACTGTTCATATCAGTTTATATGAGTTTGTAGTCCTTATTGTTTCAATTTTCATTTATTAATGAGTTTTATAACTTGCAAGGTATAAGGACTCTTTGTGCTTGTTTCTTGATCTTTGGAAATTAGTAGTTCTTTTTGTGACCTCGAAAATTTATTTGGTTGTTTAAAAGAAAAAGACAAAAACATAGCTTGTGCCTTGATTTTTCTTTCCAAACATTTATTTTTTTGTTTCATTTGTTCTGAGTTTGAGAAATTGTGAACTTTTTCAATCTGTTTTGCTCGGTTTTGAGGGAAATTTGTTATTAGATTTTTTCCCTCTTTATTGTCAAGTTGACTTATTGATTTTATAAGGAAGCACATTTTCTTATAATATGAGTATTCATAGGATCTTGCATCGTCATTTAAATGTGCATTAAGTTAGTTTGCATCATAAGAATTCTTAGTCTTTTTTAGATTTTGAGTGTGTGTGGAGTGTTTATGAAAAGAAAAGAAAAAAATATTTTTCTTATATAAGTTTTTTGTAGAACCAAGTATAAATCCCTCTTCATCGAAATAAAATAACTGCATACATATATTTAAGTTTCTATTGGTTTCTTTTGCATCGAAAACATCATTAGTTTCACTCCCATTATACCCTTGACCTAAAAAATATCCCTCTAAAATCAAGCGATTTAATAAAAAGAAATAGAACTTTTTAATTTGTCATTAACAAACACAAACAAGTTTAAGTTCTTTAGGGCCTTGGAATAGGTGAGTGGAGAGTTAACTCTCCAAGGCTGCTTAAATTATCAAACATAGAAGTTGAATAACAAGTGAAATCCAGTGTCATTAGAAAGACCAGGAAAGCTCCATGACTGGGAGTCAAGAACGAGGGAGAGTGAAGCCAAGGAAGAGAGATACCCCCTCTCCTACTTGTTGGATCCCACCTCACGACTGTTCCACCCATATTTTGATACGAACTAGTGCCCATAGTTACCTTTCCTAGGGATCACATAGGTGGTTGCGGAGGGGAATCCCATGGCACCTGAGGCAAATGTTGTATCACATTCATCAGTACTTCTAGAAGGTACCCTTGCGAAGCTTGGGTTCTTGCACTGGCAAAGGCTGTTGTCTAGAGGTCAGCGTAACTATTTATGTTACCTTTGCTAGTAGGCCTGGGCCATCATTACCCCTCATTATTTTCGAAAGGTCCTTGATTTTTTCTTTCTTGTATTTTGGTGTTCGGTCCTCATCACCTAAAGTAGAAATACTTGGAAGTAGTTTGATTGACTATATCTTTAGGGATTTTACAGAGAGTGTTATTTTCTCCTAGTTTGCCTAGCTTTACAAATTTTTTGAGTCTTTAATCATATCTCTTAAAAATAATTAAAAGTGGTTGATCGATTAGTTCATCGGTCTAGGAGGCTTCGTGGGCTTTCACCTACGAGTCCTGAGCCTTCTCCTCAAAGGCGTAGGAGCAATTCTGCCAGTGATTTTCAACCAATGACGGCAAACACAATGGATATTGATCCTTTGGTTGGAGTTATTTATTTACAGGATATACCTGGTACAAGTAGAGAGTTGGAGAGCAACACTCCAGTCCTTTCTAGAGTCCTATTCCAGTTATAAGATGTTATTGAGGTCGAAGAACTTCCTAAGTCTCTTTTGACTCCTAATTCTCCTATTCCTCCCGATCGCTGAGACATTTTATTATACGTCGGGACTCCAACCAACAGGCCTTCGATCCCAGGTTTATTTCGGTCTTTTCCTTCGATGACCACTACTGGGAGCATGGAATCCACCATGAGTGCTACTAGTATGCAGACTCCTGTATCTGTACAAGGAGGAGGAACAATTTCCATACCTTCTGTTACTATTAGAACTGCTATATTTGGCTCTATTTCCATGCCATCTTCCAATGGGGGCACCCAATATTTTTCCTTTAGCACTGGTTTTTTTCCCTTTTGGAATGCCAACCAACGCAATTCCTTTAGTTCTGTTAAGTTTTGCATTAGCTGCCTCCACGTCTATGACTTCCATGGCAAGTGGGTCAACTTCTTTTCAAGGTTTCCCTTTTGGGAGTGGTCATATACCACATTCCAACCCATCTTTACGATCAGTACCTTTTCCCTCTACGGGTAAAAATTATAATCTTTTTCAAGGTTGGACAAACCCTTCAGTTAGTGGACTTGGAGCTGGGAATCAATCCTATTTTGGCCAACAAGGAAATATTTCATATTCTTCTGTCAGTTCATTACAAAACTTTTCTCCATATGCTTATGCATGGAACCCTTACCAAGGGCTCTCTGCTCCTTTTAACACCTCTCAAGGGGACAATTTCGCTGGCTATGGAATTTTTCTGGTAGGAGTTGGTCAAACTCCAATTTTTTCTAGACCACAAGGAGATCCTTATGGTTCAGTTGGATCTACGAATTACTTTAGGCAACCTATTGTCTTTACAAATCCAGGGTATTCTTTTCAAAATGTTGGGAATTCCACCCATACCGGGTGGAATCCTCAGGGTCCTTCGCGACTACCTTTTTTGGCAATGTTAAACTTGCTAGATCTTTCTAAATTGAATAATGATCCAATTAGATATAACTCGACCTGGCCTTCGGTCCCACTTATGGTGTTCATTAAACTCCCTGATAGATGATTCAATCAGGTTGAGATTATTCCAACGTACCCTAACTGGAAATGTGGCTAAGTGGTACATTGAACTCCCAAGGATCACCTTCACTTATTTTGGTGATTTGGATACAATATTTTTGAACCATTTTTAGTTGTATGTCTGTTATGATGTTGGAACTAAGCTATGGATAATTTTCACCAGTACCAAGCAACCCACATTTTGGATCACATCCAGGAATGGAGGAGAAGGAAGAGGCTCATTAAAGATGATATTCCACAAAAATTACTTCTTGAATGGTTTCTTAAATATTTAAAACCTGAGATCTCTAAGGATGTATCTCTCTTCGTTGTGTTCACCGAAGAACAGGCTATTTTTAGAGCCTAGTGGTTAGAACTTGTATATTCTCAATTTTGGGTTCTTCAAAAACTTCTGCCTGATGCTCCTAGGTCCAATATTGATATATCCAAGCTGAAGCCAGGTCCCCATGCAGACGAGATAGTTGGATCAATCAATGCTAACACAGCTAACCTGCTAAATCAATTGCAACAGTTGTCTTTACAAACTGCTTCTTCTATGCACACATCGCCATCAGTGCCTATGTCTTCTCAACCTACATCTACAAATGTTGTCTAAACTTCTAACCCTAAAGGAAACCAACAATCTGATGGGAAGAAGAAAGGATGATATAGGAAAATGAACCAGGATTGGAAGGGTAATGCAAACAACCATGACAATGATGCTGGAGGGGGTAGAAAAGAGTCTAAGAAAAAAGTAAAATTTCCATGCAAGTTACGAAATGTTGATCATTTGACACATCTTTTCCCTAAGATCGAATATGCTCAGCACTTATTAGTCCAGCAGGGGCCTTCTATCTCCCAGGTTGTCATAACTAACCCTGTTCCCAAGGGCAACAGTTACTAGCTAGCGCAAACTCTAGTATTGGTACCGCCCTAGGGGGCAACCAAGAGGGGAGAAATACATCAAATGTTTATATGATGAGTTCACATATTGACGTTGCTACATGATCACATGATTGTGGTGTATCAAAATCATTTAAGGCTAAGTATGCTTCCAATGCTTCAGAGCCACTCCATATCGAGAGGCCCTTTGTTGAGTCTATACCTCGGATGTCGAAAGGCTCTTCAAGATGCTTGACTATTAACCCTAATGCTAAGGCAGCCCAGAACTACTTGATTGTAGAAGATATGGCTCAGAACCTTGTCCTATGTTGGCGTTAGAGGTACTCCAGTCGTGCCCTGCACAAAGGAGTTCATTACTCATGGCGATCGGAGCGGTTGATCCAAAAAATTCTCTTGTGCTTACATTCGATATGTCAAACATCAAGAAGAGACTCCCACATCATATGGCTTTCCAGATAAAGTCTACATATCGAAAGACCAATATCTTTCGAACTGTAGTCGATGAGGGAGCTTCCACATGTGTAATGTCCATATCATGTCGGAAGGCTATTGGATCGCCTCAAGTGATTCCTTCACCTACTCTATTGACAGAATTTGATGGTCATTCTCATAGGCTGCACAAGATTATTCCAACCTTTCCCATTTGTGTTGGAGAAAAAGGTGGCAAATATTGAAGTAGAAATAGTCTATGTGAATCCGGATTACAACCTTCTTTTAGGCAGGAATTGGATTTATGAGATGGATGCTATTGTATCGTCATTATTTCACATCCTTTGTTTTCCTCATGAAGGGAGAATTATAAAGGTTGATCAGATGGATTATTCTCCAAGTGACTCCCACGCATCTTCTAATTCTATTGTTCCATTAGTGGATAATCCCAAGCAGCCTATAGATAATTTAGGAGTTGGAATTTACTCTTCCTTAATGGGTACCTTTTCTCTTCCTGCTCCTACATCTAGAATTAATGTTTTCATCCTCCAAGGCACCTTCTCGAAGAGAGTTATTTAGAACTCATTATTTTTCGGATCCTTAGCCCTTACCCTCATCTACCACCACATTAGATGAGGGGCAGGTTGGTGGAATGGCATTCCCTATGTCTGCAGCAGAAATTTCTTATCAGTCTATTGTTAACTCTGTAGACTCTGATCTGACTCCTTTTTCACCAAAGGATCTGGATGGGGATGTGGCTCCGTCCTAGACTCTAGATTCGACTTCTTCTCAGGATTGCTTAGATATTGTCTTTCCATCTAAAGAAAAAATTCCAGAAGAAATGACGGGTGTTGAAATACCATTGAATGATTTGCATCGACGTTCGTATTTCCTCCCTCATTTACGAGAAGTAGAATCAAGTTTGTCCAGTCCTTCTACTAGTGATGTTCATGCACTTTTAAACCCTTTGGCCCCAACACATTTTTTTGTCGAAGGTAACATATCTATTATCTCACAAACCATTCCACTAAACATCTCTAGGAATCCCAACAAGTTGGTGGAGCCCAGAAATGTGCTCTACCTTAAGAAGTACTTTGCTTAGGCTTCGACCGAGCATTTACTTGATTGTATATATTGTATGGTTGTATACATCTATCTATCAATTTAGTGATGTCGATATTTTTTATCTTCTTTGGCATGTATTGATGGATGATTAGATATATATAGGGTTCATCGATGGTGCCAGTAGACACACCTAGAACCTTGCTTCCATGGCTTGGGTGATTTATTATCCATCTGGCTGGTTGGCAGTTTCGAGGGGAGTATGTATCTGTCCAGCTTCAAATAATATTGCCAAATATACTATTGTTATTCATTTACTATATGAGGTGATATCTCTTGATATTGATTTGTTAATAGTTTATTTGGATTCACAACTGGTGGTATCTCAACTAAATAACATCTATCGGGTAAGAGATCCTTATTTGTATCGCCAATTTCAGAGACTGCATTTATTGAAAAGATCATTTGTTTCTGTCTCATTTTTTCATATTCCACGATCGAAAAATTCCTTAGCATATTCTATTGCTAATCAAGCATTGGATTGGCATATCAATCATTCATCACATTAAAACATAAAAAATAATTGAAGTATCATCTGTATATATGATCATCGTAAAACCATTTGTATATAGATAGAGTTTTTGTGTCTGAAATAATATACAAAATCGGGACAAAATATCCTACAAAATTTGGTCTTATGCCCATCATCATGTCCAATAAAAAAATATATAATCATATATCTAACGATCCTGCTCAGGATGAGCAGCAAGAAAGAAAACAATGGCATTCGCCACCCGCCAAAATAGTCGCACCCAATCCCATGGTACTCCCACCACACGCCACTGCATATCCTCTGGTAAGTCCTCTATGGTCACCGTGCGTACTTGATGATTTAACCTCACCAAGTTTCTCTGGACTGCATGGAGGACCCTATCAGTCTCTGTTGCAATCCCTTCGACATCTCTTCCATGACGCCTATGTCAAGGAAGACCATCAGGTCTCACTGGTCGAACATCTATGTCATGATCAATAATTTTGTAAGTGTTTTGTCTTATCAAAAATATTTTTTTTATTCATTTATATTTAAAATCTAAAAAAATCTAAAATTAAAAAATTAAAAATCATTTATACCTATGGCACCCCATGTTTCATCTGGTGGTAATATTAGATTCGTATCTCCTCGAAAATCCATTCCAACATAAGGGTGGTCTTTGATTGCAATGACCTGTTGTTCCCAAAAAAGGAAAAACTTATCATCAAATTTAGTCCTAGGAACCTCACCGCCCCCTATTTGTTTCATCAAGCCAACCCAACTGCCCATCCATGGATCTCTTGGGCTACTGATGGTGGATAATACCTTGGGACGAAGCCCGCGTTCTCTCTCAAAAAAGAAGGAACATAAGATTGATTCGTATCCAAAATTATTTGTCTCGCCCTTCTAGATGGAAGTAAGTTGTTTC
Organism: Pinus taeda; assembly: GCA_000404065.3. NCBI lineage: Eukaryota > Viridiplantae > Streptophyta > Pinopsida > Pinales > Pinaceae > Pinus > Pinus taeda. The sequence continues at coordinate 20,692 of APFE030988545.1, forward strand.
TTCATGTTGGCTAGTAGAGGTGTACACCAATCAAATACTGTAGTGAGATAATCCACTACCAAGCTCATGGAAACATGCGAAATCTGATCTAGAGCAATAGAATTGTTTACCCTGGCTATGGTAAATAGTAGGATTCTCAGTGATAAAGTCTCTACATACTTGATTGGAATTTGAGTTCGAACCTTTTTGGGGTTTCCAGGAGAGTATATGCAGATGTAGTCTTCTACACTGAGACTACCTCATGTCCTTCCGGTTGACTGCACCCTCTCTCCCCTTTGGGAAAGACCTGTAATGAAATAGATATCCTCTATTTCGATCCTCAGGGGCATCTAATCAATCATGAATGCATCTTCTTCTGCACTCTAGTAGTGGATTAGCAGCTCAAGCAATCGAGTATCTGCCTTCATGTTTGGCATTTTGAAGAATTTTAACAAACCGCATCCTCTCTAGGCATCTAATGTGTTTTTATCCTCCATCACTTGGTTATCAATGGAACTATGCTCTCTTTCACGCCAAGTAATTTCCATCCTACAAAAAATGATGTTTTGAATCATTAAATCTGTGTTTAAAATTTTAAACTCGCACACACGCAGGTTCGTTATTAACACAGACACGTATAGGGCCTTCCTATACATGGGTTACATGTATTTAACCCGTGTGTACGCAGAGAAAAAAATTTAAAATAATTCCTTACGGTCAAATTTGTGAAAAAAACATCTAGAAAACATCAAAAGTTATCAAAAGTGTTATTAGAAGGTTACCTGGAACATTTGAAGCAATTTGAATGGTTCAATTTGATGGAGGAAGCTTGCTTAGGTTTTTCTCCATAGCTCCTTCACCCAATTGCTCAAAACACAAATAAGAAATTGTGAGCCCAAAAGTCCTTATATAGGTTGAAAAATGAAAATTGCTTTTTCTAAAGTTGATTTTTCTTTGGTGGACTTTTTGACCTTTTGGCTTGGAGGGTTGGGATGGGTTGTTTTGACACGATACTTTGGAGATTTTTTGAGAAATCGCTTTTGCCCCATGACTGCAGACCCATCAGGGCACGTATCACTTTCTTACTGGCATATAGGTTAGTGAATATCACTTTCCAGTACATTTTTCATACTAACCTCCATATTACAATGTTTTTCCATAGGGTCGACCCCGTCATGTCTTGATTCACAAACCATTTTCACTCGTCGACTTATAAAATCATGATATGATGGTAGAGCCAACCTTTACATGGGCATATTAGTTAGATCCTCGCTAGCATATGTTTGTCGTGCTGCTATATTGAGTAGGCTCGAGAGTCCTCTTTAGTCCCACCATGACTTGTGTATTGGAGACTCATTCTCCTTCTTCTTTGCTATTTTCTAGATTTATACCCTCGAGGATCCTTTGTGTAAGTTCTAATGTTGCATTGCATGTTGACCATTTGTACCTTTTGACCTTGAACCGGCTTCGCTGGGACTCATGTTTAAGCCACCTTTTGACCATGTCTTCTGTGAAATCAACCTTGCAATCACTTAGCCTCTGCAACTTGACACACCCTTTTACCCATGGAAAGAACATTCCCTTGAGTGTCATTGACCAATTTCGTCACCTTGCATTGAGCATAGGAATGTTCCCCTCCCAGGAACTAGCGCATCTATATTGAGACACTCACTCTTTCCATTGTACAATAGCATTATTTTATTCTTTTTCAGGCTTCATAAATATGAAAAAGACAAAAAAATTATATATCCCAAAAAGAGCGGGAACACAACATTATTTCCATAATTGATGGTAGCTTGAGTTAGTTGTGTCGCCCTTGAACAAAGCACTCACAAAATAAAGTATTTCCTCCATTGGGATGGGCTTTAGTTTGACTTAGGAGAGCCTTAACCTTGTTATTGAGTCAGTACTCCTCCGATTGGTTATCTCTTCCAGTCATATGGAGAGTTTTCTTATGCCTCATGCATGAAAAACTTATATAAATTTATCATATGCTGACATGTAGTCACAGTTGAATCGTGCTTTTGTTCAAGGGAAGCGGCATCTCTGTGGTGTCCCTTGACCTATTTTTCAGTCGACCATTCAGTTGTCAGAGTCATGTTTGGTATCAGATCACCTATTTGATCCTTTGCTCATGCTGGTTCAAGAAGGTCTCAATTGACTTCTTCCTGGCAGGTCTTGCTCTTAACGACTACGACAATTTCTCTGAGAGCAGATCTAGAGCCGCACCCTAGCCCTATTTTCATTATTGATAGGTCACCTTGTGCTCAGCATCGATCAATATCATGGGTCTTCGACTGAGTGGTTTCCCTTGCGTTCAACATTACCTTTCATTATCACACATTGGGATTCATGTAGTGCCTTGGTTTCCATTTGACACTATTGGTGGATTCCTCACCTCTATGTCAGCTTTCATTATTGGTTGGTTCAGAAGGTTTCTATCGTGCGCTAGCTACATCTTGTGTACACTGGAAACGTGCTTCGGTTGTGTTAATACATCTTTATTCATCTGATTCCTTCCACATTATTAGCCTACAGGTTACACTCGCGCTAGATTGATGAAGGATGCCTTAATGCCTTCCTTCTAGTGGATCTTTTCCCATTGACTTCAACTCATTGCTCTGGGAATGAGATCTAGGGTCCATTTGGAAGTACCTTAGGTTTGCAGTCATCAATGGCAGAATCCTTTGCTATCGATAATGGAAAAACATCATTGTCTCCTAATTGATAGATTCTTCCAAGTGTTTGACAACAGCTCATTTATCGCACTTGTTATATCGTACTCGGCACCTTGGCTCTCATCATCATTATCAGTTAGCAGCCTCGTGTTTGTTAATAGTATACATTAATGACCGTGTTGGGTAGCGGATGCCCCACGCAATGGGTTTGGGGCTTAAAGCCCGCAATATTAGGTAAAAATGTGGTAAAGACCCCATTAAGTGCGCACAACGCAAATGGTATTAGGTCAAGTCAAAGGGTTGTCCACCCGAAAATATTGTAAAAGAATAGAAAGTGATTCAGCCTGACCATGGTCCGTGAACCATGGGAAGGTATAAATAGAGCAAGGTTTTAAGGGTATAAAGTAATTTTCTGGGAGGAAATCCAAAATGTTATGGGTTTATGACTGCAATATTCACTCTGAGTCTGTAAGTCTGAGTCTTGGGTCGTAGTGGGAGATAAAGGCTCTGTAGTTGTGTGCACGGAGGCCTAGTAGAGTCCACAGTTGTGTGCGTAGACCCCTACAGCTGTGTGCACAGGGCTGGAAGTGGATTGTACTGAAATGAAGACATTAATAAAGATAAGCTGGTTCTGAAATATTGTGGATTTGATTATATTTTGGTTGATGCATTTGTTATGAATTGTATGTTGGTGTTATGGTTTTATGAATATAATTAAGATTTATGTTTGCATGCACTGGATTTACTGTTAACTGTTTGCTTAAAGACCCAAAAGAATAAATTAGATCTATAATAACAACAATAAGACTAAAGATCTAAGGAACACCCCTTCGAGGCTCTACGCGTAGACTAGACTGCTACACGGACTAGCATAAGGGCGTAGATCGATTCGCGATCCCTCCAAACTTCATCAAGACATCCCTAGGGTGTGGAAACCCAGTTCCAGCACCCTCCCCTACTACCTCAGGTGAGACTTCAATCTGCGCTCTGCGGACTATTGCCGAAAGGGCCAACAGTGCAGGATTTGTTTGGCTAAAACACTTGTGAACCTAGGCTAGACCCCAACAAGCCAACAAATGGTTCCATTGCCGGGACTAGGATCTGAATAAGGGATGTCTGATATCAGAACACTGGAACCCTATGAAGAAAGATATTGAATATTGGTTGGATCGAAAACTACACGAGTTTGTGGTACAAGAAAACAAAGACCCGCAGATATCTGAGGAAAGGTGGTTGGATCACTACAAATATACAGAGATCCACGAGATCTTCTTCACAACCTTTACATTAGAACTATATGAGTGGATCACGAGGCTAGCTGACAGTCTTGGAAGATGCAGACTTGATCAATTGATAGTGTGGACTCTAGAGTTGGTGCGCAGGTTAGAGGCATCTGAAGATAAAATCGCGCAAGCAGTAGATCATTGGTTGGATCGGATAATAAGAGGGTTATCACTGAGTTCACGAAAGACCCAACCATGAGATACAGCGAAGCGGAAAGACATTTTCTCAAAGGAACGTGGCGTAAGTACGTCAATTCATTGAATACCTAGATTAAAATGTTGTTATGTGAAAAGAGGGTTATGCAAATCCATTGATGTCTGGGGTAATGCAGAGCGGAAGAGGCTACTGAGGGACCGAAGGATTAAAGAAAAGTCCCCTGATTTCACTTTCATGAGAAAGTGAGGAGCTCGTGATTTTCTCTCCGAGAAGCACAATCTGATTGATAAAGTAGCACATTCCACTACTACCACCACCATCCACGCCATCACCCACTTCACCTACTTCAACCCCATCTTCACCTACCCCACCTCCACTACCTCCAAGGGTCAGAATGATGGGTGTGATCAAGTTGCTCATATTTAAAGGTATTGGAAATGAGGAACCAAATCAGTTTTGGTTTGTGATAAAGGTAGTATGGGAAGCCCAAGGCATTATGGATGATAACATCAAAAAGGCTACTTTGGTGAGCGTGTTGCAGGATCGCGCATTGACGTGGTACATAAAGCACTCTAGCAATCATCCAAATGCCAATATAGCAGAGATCCTGGATGCATTGAATAAAGAATTTAGCTGACCGAAATCAGAGACACTCAAGGAGATCGTGATGCTGCCAGGTGAGACCCCTTGGGATCTAGATCAGAGACTGAAGAGTACGATCCATGAGGCTAACATGATGCTGATAGATGCACATCACCGCGTGTGGTTTGTGGCATCTTTGACACAACATCTGAGGATGGCACTGTCACAACAGAAGATCTCAAGTTAGGCTTAAGCATTAGAGATAGAGATGAGATTACATGAGACTCCAATACAGGATCCCAGGTTGGGAGTTCAACAAATCCATGTGCAGCTACAAAATCTATGCTTGGAGATGCAAAGTCTGAAACAGGATAAGGCACCCCGCCAAAAGCGTGATAAGAGGTGTGGTGCATAAAATGTAAAGGCTAGGGTCACGATAAGGATCATTGCCCGATATTTGCAAACTATTTGGCTGGGGGGGACCAATGCCGTTGAGACCAGAGGCACAGGTGGGGCCAAGCGTGGCCACTGCACTCTGGTGCACGATCTGTTAGGTTGGATGAAATCATACAATGGACAACTGTCATCTATTGCAGAAGTTTACACAACCCGCCCAACAGCTATTTTACAATTTTTGTAGATCAGTGGGCCATGATGAATGAAATTGTTGAAGTTATGAGTTGTTGATGGATCGGACACCTGCTTACAGAATACAGGCTGAGGCGCGAGGTCAAGACCCAGCTGCAATGATAGTGCACGATGGATTCCAAGGACGTGGACGAGGACAAGGAGGAATGGGACCCGGATGAGGGTGTGGATAGTTAATCTGCTACAATTATGGAGGACCTGGGCACTATGCACGTGATTGTATGAATCTAACCAAAACATGTTTCCCGTACTGTTACCAATTTGATCATGAAGCAGTAGATTGTCCCACACTAACTGCACAGATGCGGGCAAAGGGAGTGCTTCAGTTGAATCCAACACAGAATATCCAAATGATGAAGCATGAACCGCGTGAAGAGGACCCCAATGTGAACATGGTGCTCCGAAGTGGCACAGCCATAAGGGAGGATAAGGGGAAACAAGCAGAGGAGGATACTTAGGTGCACAAGGCCCCTACAAAGCAACCTGAGTTTGATTTGGAATGCATCAGGGAGACATTCATGGAAGCTAAGAAGAGCTTCAAAAAGGCCTCTACTTCAGGTAGCTATGATCAAACTGAACTAGAAATGGATCCTTCTATGCCAACTACCTTTTTAGAGACATGCATGAAGCTACTACGAGACGACAAAGTAGTTAAGGGATTGCAAGAGCTAATAATGAGATGCACAGGGTCAGGTGAACCGTGCATGGTTTGGAAACTAGGCAAGCATGCTTTGCACACCGGGCCGAAAATGCCATTGACTGCACAGATTGGTGACTATGAGATGGATCAGATCGTTCTAGACTTTGGGTCGAATGCAAATGTGCTACCTAAACAGACCTAGGAACGTATGGGCAGGCCCACACTACAATAGTCTCCTATTCAATTACGGATGGTGAACTAACAAAAGATCTTGCCCATGGGGAAATTGTAAGGAGTTACAGTGGACATTGAGGGCGCAAGCACACAAACAGACTTTGAGGTAATAGAAATTGTGGATGACAGCAATCCTTACCCTAAATTATTAGGGATAGACTGGGCCATAGACATGAATGGAGTCATCAACCTGAAGAGGAAAAAAATGATATTCGAGAAAAAGTCTCTACGTGTGGTAGTTCCGTTGGACCCAGCAGAAGGCGTGTGTTACACTGAACCTGTGCGCGATGAGGACAGTGACGATGAAATGGACTACATCTACCAGATAATAGTGCAAGATCATGATCGGGTGAGTTGGACAGCGGAAAGGAGAATCTCATGGGAATGTGACAGTTCCTACACATCGGATTCTGAAGAAGAGATAGAGCGATGGTAGAACCGCTTACATGAAATAACAATGCTAAATTGTAATATGATGATTAGATCGCTGTGATGCATAATGACTAAAACAAGGGAACTTCCAACTGATGAGGGTGCAATGTATGTAGGGGAATCCGTAGACCACTCTAAAAAGATGATATTGGAATGGAAGCAGCACGGTGCGCAAACAGGGGCATTGTGTGCAAAAACTACACCGAGAAGGAGTACACATTGGAAGACTAGGAGGACCTGGCGCGAGTACCAAAGGCGGGCGCAAAGCGGCTTGAGCACCCCTCGATGGCAAAGGATGTAAATGTATGTTGTGTAATCACCTACTCGACTAAGAATCAAAAATCAGAATCTGCCACGACAGCAGGAAAAGTGATCTATGCCGCCAGCAGTTAGTGACAAAGTAGTTAGGAAAATAGGTGGGAATATGGACAATGTTCACCTGATAAGACGAACCGATGGGAATCTGTGTATACCAGGGGTTCGATGGGCCTATAAGACCATCAGCAAAAGGAGGAGGGTGAAGGTAATCTTATTAAGGGTGAGACAAGATGGACCCAAGAGGACAGAAGAAACTCCCCAGATTACAAACCCTGCAGAGGTCCTAGGCAAAGGAATTCGACGGTTGCAAGAAGTTGTTTAGTGCGGCAACAGAAGGCTTCATTAAATCAATGAAGAGTGGGCACAACTGAGGAGGAAAAGCGTCATGTTGGATGAAGAAATTAGCAAAATGAAAATTTGTGTTGCATAAGCGAACCATGCGAACCTGTAAATAAGGGAGTCAGGTCTGGCTAGTTCTACCTCGATACTAGAACAAGTTGCAACCCTGCTATCATGGTTGTGATCACATCGACGGAGGAGTGTACTATATGCAGCAGGGCACGAGGAGCTAACAGATATGAAGGCACTCGAAAGGTGCTCACAACCTGGGCTAGTAGGGAAACTTAAATCTCGCATCTGGGGTGCGACCACCTAACTAGCTGTGAGAAGCACAATCTCAGTGCCCCAAGTAGTTGAAAGGAGGTGAGAGACTATAAATAAGTCTGCAGAAGACCTGCACAGAAAGGCAGTTCTGTATAGGGCCAGTCGGTCAGCAAGTTCGTGGTCACACCAAAGGGGCTGCACTACCGCGTGGGAAGGCTGGGGGGTGACTGTTGCCATCATTATTCATGATAATAAGTTTGAGTTATGACAAAAAGGAGTGGGTAGTGGGCCATTAAGACCGGAGTTCCGAGCTAGATACGAAACGATCTCCTGCTAAGGAGATATTAATGAATTAGAAGTGGAGGAAAGGTTTGAATTCAAATTCACACGTTTCTATAAAAACCATTGGGGAATCTCCACAACAACCCTTGCACATTTGAGATTCAAGGCATTACAGAATAGCAAACACCTCCCTACTTAGCCCCCCTGAGAATACGTCCCCAAGAAAAGAAAATATGAGAACCAAAGTAAGGTTTTAGGAAGTGCCCCATATGACCCAGGAGGAGTAGGGAGAGGCAACCGCTACCCCAGAAGTTCCAAAGTCCCCATGCACACCGCGACCTTCAAAAGGCAAGCAGACTAAGGGGCCATTCCATGTATCGCCACGATTCAATAAATTATCGATGGCAGAAAAGGGCAAAGCAATCACCATTGAACTGGAGGAGGAAGAAGAAGAGTTACAAGCCCTGATAAATTAGATTGAATCATAGGATGAGGAAGAGGAAAATGCTTATCAGATCATGCTACCACCATATCTCTCTCCATGGAAAGGAACAACCCAGATACTAAAGGACTTGGAAGCCACAAAGGACACACTCTAGACATCGCTCCTTCCAGACGAAATAAGGTTCGACGGTCTGCTATTGGGTCGGGTACCAAATATAAAATTTGAAGATTGGGATTTCGCAGATGGTGAGAATTTCCCACAATTGGCCAAGGAGAAATTACTACATCAGAAGTGGTTACGGGGTGTGGAGAAGGCAGGATTACACAATTTGAGATGGATACCCCACTATCACTGCACGACCATCACAATTTTTGTTATCCGACAGTTATTATGTCTATTACATGATGGGTATCTCTAACTAGAGGAACCGATTCCTATCACGGCTAATCTAATACACTGAATCTCTTAGCTACCTACTAAAGGGAATAATCTTATAGACATAGCCAGGACAAGCAGTGATGTGGGCCTTGCAGAAGCCATGAAGACTAAGTATAAGTTGGAAAAGCATAAACGAGGGTATGTAATAGCCATCATCAAAGATCGAGGGGTGCACATCACCACCTAGTTACTAGCCTGTAAGATCATGAGGAAATGTCGCACAGACAAGGTACCAGCTTCTATCATTGCACTTGCAAAATAGTGTGTGGAAGCAGTTCAGTTCAAATGGGCACAGTTTCTCTATAACGAATTGTTGGGAAGCCCAGGAAAAAGGAAAACTTTCCATTACGCATGGTTGCTCCTATCAATCTTGTTGGTTGCAATGGAGCTGCCTAAGGGTAGCCAGTTTCCAAAAATTAAGAAGAACCTACCTGAAGCCATGAGGTATAACTTGCTCTGGGCAACAAAAGACACCACGCAGGTTCATGCGATCAAGGTGTTTTGGATACTTATGGAGGCAAGTATCCAGACATGGATTGACCATAGACCACGGTTATCCCTGACAATATACAACAATTTGCAAGGTGTAGCCGAGTTCAAGGCGGATATACATAATGTTTATATCTGGGCACAGAAGGATCCTGCTCGACAATGGGTAAAGATTTCGTTCATTGCAATGGTTGATGCAATTTTCGAGGTAATGGCAGCATGGCCTCTGGAGTAGCGTGCCCCGGACTTAGCCGAATTGGACAAGATAGTAGCCTAGCAGCGGAAGAAGGAAATCGAGCTACGCATCACAAAGCTAGCAGAATGAATACACCAGGAACAAAAAATGCCCACGCAGCGGGAGGCGACTGAAATAGCAACCGAGACTGACACGGTGCCCGTCAAAGAGATTGTGGAGGCTCTATAATTGTCCATGGAACAAGGCATACAGTGGGAAGAGGAGACACAAGAATGCATGGACCTAACCACAACATTGACTCAACTTAAGAGGTCGTGTGTCTAGGAACAGCCACATGCACGCAAAAAGCTTAAGACGACAAAATCCTTGGAAAGAGGTCTTCTCTCTAGCAGTGAACCAGCATAGGATGGCACTAAGGGTACTTTGGAGGAGCTGATGACAAAGCAGACAACTGTGTTGGGGGAGCTCAGAGCACAGTTGTAGGAATTACAGGTGCGACCCCCAAGAGGCATGATTCCGACACTCAGAAAGTATACTCATAATAGAGCAGATGGTGCATGCCCCTACAATGAACACCTTAATATTACCAGCAGGTGTTGTCCTAGCAGAGGCTGAAGGCAACAAGCGAAGTTGGGGGTTGAATTGGGTCGCCCTTCCTTAAGAAACCTCATACCAACTGCAGGATAGAGTAACCGCTGAGCTCCACACTAGGGAAGGTCGCACCCTCCAAGTATTAATGGAGCAAAAAGGAAATCTGGAGTAGATCAGTTTATAGCGTGACGACTTTCTCACACACAACCAAGGATTGGAATAGGCCATGGAGGAGGTCTGTAGCAGTGTACCAAAACTGGTTATGCCATTGGAACTTCCAGCAGTCGAATTGTTAGGCCCCTATACTACTAGTGTAACCCCTTATTGTTATTAGTACAACCCACTTATTATATTGATGTACCCACGTAGTGCCCATATTGTTACTATTGTGCCCCATAGAAGCCCACTATTGTTATTATTTGCGCCCTTACATTATTATTGTTATGTCGGCTCTGATTTATGTTATGGACCCCTTAGACTCCTATATATAGAAAGGAGGTCTTTTCATTTGTATCATCAAAGAATTGTTCATTCATGTAATGTAAAGGAGGTTGCCCCCTCGAAGAGGTTGAATTCTAAGGGGTTGATCTATCTCTTCTATCTTTTCTTGAGCTGGTTTCATAACATTTGGTATCATAGCTTTGGATTCTAGGGTTTCGCTGCTCCAAACTGGTCATTGTGGCATTTTCACTATAACTTTTTTTCTGTGACGTTTCAGAAGCTAAAAAAACAACCATTTGAGAAGAAATCGCGCTAAATCTGGAATCCGAATTTCAGAGCTTTTCGTGCTATATTTGCAGATATATGATCTGAGGAAGTTGGTCTTTTTGTAGACTCCTTAATTACATTCCAAACAGGTGACCTGGGGAAAATCATCATAACTTTCTCTCTGAGCATCAGATTTAAATTTTGTAAGAAGATACAAAAAGAGGACGGAATGTAGTTTCTTGTAGATATTTCTCAAAGTTAAAGGTTGAAACAGTGACTCGTGGCACGTCGTACAAGTTCGCTTTGCTGAACTATTCTATAATCAGGTCACTGTGGGAGATTTCACATAAATCTTCCTTGGAGAATCCAATTTGGATCATACTAGTGGCATTAGAAAGAGGATGCATAGGGCTACCACAGATTTAAATTTCAAAACTTAAAGACCCGAAAGTACAAAGTTACAGTCGTTTCAAGATCGGGCTCCTAAAATCAAGAAAAAGCAAGAAGAGGAAGTTTGATGGCAAGGATCCAGTAAATTGGATACTTCAGATGGAGCAATATTTTGATCTACATGGTGTACCACTGTTACAAAAGGTATGTATTGCATCTTCATATTTTGAGCAAGATCAATTTTTATGGTATGAAGGGCTTTTTTCTCGTAAACAACTTGTTACGTGGTCAATTTTCATGGAGGAAATGATAGCACATTATGAGGATACAAAGAGAAACGCCTTCTTTAGAGCAACGCCACAACAATTGGAAAGAGTAAAAGGGCTTTGTGACATAGTGGAAAGCAAAATTATGGAAACCAAGAAGCATACCCCTCACAACTATAAATATGGAAGTGTTGTTTCTCCTAGCCTTCCACAACCTACAAGGGTTACACCACAACCGTTGGAAGAAAAAAGAGAAAAAGGTCTTTGTTACAATTGTGATAGCAAATGCACTAAAGGTCATAAGTGTGCTGAGAAGAAATTATTTTACATAGAATATGAAGAGGAGGAAGAAAAGGATCAAGAAACATCCAAAGAAGAGGATATACGCCAAGACCCCACCCCAGAGAAAGAAGAAATGAATCAGGCCATATCTTGTAAAGCATTGGCAAGAATTACCACTCATCAAACTCTCAAGATAGAAGGACATATCAAGAAGAAAAAGGTGCAAGAAGTGAAAGATCACATCGAGAAAGAAGAAATGAATCCAACCATGTCTTGTAATTCAGTGGTCAAAACTACCACTCAAACTATGAAGATAGAAGGACATATCAAGAAGAAAAATGTTCAAGAAGTGAAAGATCACA
>APFE030988549.1:0-29756 GCA_000404065.3 Pinus taeda
CACTGATGAAACCTTCAGGGTCATAAGGGACCCACCAGAAACTTCTCTTAAGTTTGAGTTGCTGCCCTAGTATTTGGTTAGCTTCTTGCCAACCATCTTTTTTATTCATTGTAAATGGGCCTAAGTGATCTCTGAATTTCAGATTGGCCTTCTTCTTGGCACTGTGAAAGTGTGTTAGGTTGGAGTTTATAAGCTGCCTATAATACTCCAGAGCAAATAGCCTCATGGGGACATACTTTGGGAGCCTGTAGGGACAGAGCTCACAGCCATAAATTCTAATGACAAAGTGGTTTTGGTACAAGTACCAATCAACAATTTTGTAGCTTCTGGATAGCTGCAAAATCTTCTGCATATCCTTGGATAGTCTCATAGGAGGAGTCCTCTTTAAGAGGTAGATGACTAGATATACAAATTGATCAATGAACTCACAGTATGAGTAGGGGGAATTCTGGACTTGGTGGAAGACTGAAGACCAGAAAATCACAGACCTTCTCTCACCCTGTGAGTCTAGCTTCTTGATTGAGCATTGGAAGTTATCTGTCTGGTAGTACAAGAATAAGTGGTAGATATATGAGGAATATTTGAATATTGCCTCCCTATCTAGCCTTGTCAACTGATCATGTATCTTGATGGCAATGTACTTGGCATAGTTGTATTTCATAGCAGGGGGCTTCATAAGGCTGTATGCAGAGAGCATGACTAGCACAGTTATATCAACATGTTTGTTTGTTGTGAACCCCAACACAGAGGTCAACATGTCTATTAATAGCTTGCCAACTTCATTGAAATCTTCATATGAGAAAGGAGGTGGCCCAAAGGGCTGGCAGTCTGCCTTCATGAATTTCCTGGCTATGGCATCAATGTCTGAATCAGAAAGTCTGGAGCCCACATCCAGCAAATAGTCCATGGAGAAGGGGTATAGTAACTGAGTCTGCTTGTAGTTGAGCATATGGTTGATGGAGTCTGGAGTTATATAGAAGAGGATGCTCCCAGATGGAGACTTCACAGCCCTGAGCTTCTGGTCATAGTTCTCTGCACACAGATGGATGATTTCTGGGAAAGTGTTGACAGAAGGCAAAAAGTAAGTGGGCAGATTAGACTGCCAGACCCCATACAGGTCACTGTTGTCCAGGTGACTGTTTCTCAATTGACAATATGTCTGCAAATGATTTCTCTCTGCCACAAAATCTGTGATGAGAGCATCATCGTCCACCAAAGGTATAGCCTCTAGCTCCCTGTTGGGTGGATTTATGGGCAAAACATCCAGCTGAAGTTGCCATTGTCTTGGTCTTTGGGTTTTTGCTGGTGGTTTTACTGTGTTCCAGGCTTGGTGTGAGTTCTGAGGAATGGTCTACTTCTCTCTGTTTGCAGTGAGCAGTTTTGGTAGTTCAAGGGGGCTGTCACAGGCTTATTTAATTTGTGGGGCACTCTGTTTGAGGAAACAGAGTGTTTTTGAGCTGGTTAGCTAGTTACTTGCAGAGGAGTGCTTTAGCAGAGGTGAGGGAAATGTCAACTCATTTGTTTCTACCTGTAGCTTGGCTCTTTGGCTGCTTTTTGTGAAAAACTAGTCAGGTTTTTACCATGGGTCACGGGTTTCCCTGAAATTTCTTTTGTGCAGGGGTTACAGAGGTTTCTCTGGTAGTTTTCTGAGGTGAATTTCAGCAATGTGGGTTCTTAAATTAAGTTGTATTGAGCAGGAAATAGGATTTGTATGAAGAACAAGGGACAAAAGGATGTATGTGGTAAAATACCTGTTTTAATGGCGTACGGGCATTTGCAGCGGTCGAACTGGTTGAATTGTGTGTGGTTGAGTCGACAATGGGGGTGGCAGTGATTCTAGCGGATCACTTTTGCTTTTCGACCGTTGGAATTTGAATTTCGCCTTCAGCGGAGCTCCGGGTTGTTTTGCAGAAAATGATAAGAAATAACGGTTTTCACGCCTTTTTATGCATTTCAGGTGAATTGGCGCCTTTTTGTGATGACGTCATGCTGACATCATCATGGGGCCCGGTACGGAAGAGGTGACGTGGCAGGTGACGTGGGCGCCCAGGTTGCATTGACATGGTGGCAGGGAGGACAGGGCAATGCACGGGGCAGGGGTTACGTGGACGCACGGCAGCGGAAAAGTGGGGTCACGTCACGCTGGCGAAGGCGTGACATCAGCGTGAGGGGTAGGGCGGTAAGCGGTCTCCCCAGCGGGCCCTTAGGTGGTAAGCGGTTTGGAGGGGGGGGCGGGCAGCGAACAACTCCCGCGCCTGACGCGTGGCAGGGGTACGGCGGCAATACCGCCCATCCCCCGAACGCAAAAGGCCGGGTAGCTTTGTGGGCGGATCGACCGCCCACCGTTGGATGGCGGGGCGAGAGATCTGACGGCTGGCGGCGATCAGGATATATCGGCGCATTAAACAGCTGGGACCCGCCCGTTTAATTTAATAATTGTTTAATAAATGGGCGCGGGGGGGTTTATAACCATAGGTTTTTGGGTTTTTTGGGGTTTATTTGACCGCGCTTTTTATCAAAGTTTATTATTTCAAACTTTATAAAGAAGGGTTTAGGGCGGAGAAAGGGGAAAGAGGGTTATTAAGGGCGGGGAAGGTGTTTTTGCCCCTTTCAACCATAGTTTTCTTGAATCCATATTTGTTTAGGAGGGCTTAGGGCTAATACTAACCCTTGAGGGGTTAATATTTCCCAAGGAAGGGATTTATCTCCAGCACTGGGGGAAGGGGGAAATTGGGGAGCTGTAACATAGGTTAGTGATTAATATGGTTTGTGAGGTGAGTGAAGGGGTGAAACCAAGTAAAATGGAACTTGACTTAGGGTATTGAGGATAGATGAAAATGATACAACAAGGATGTTTTTACACAAGAAATGTGGCTTCTTTTCATGCTTGAACTCCATGGTTTGGCCAAGTGGTTTGTGATGTAAAGGAGTAGGACTGGAGACCTGAGCAGATCTCAAGGCCCTTGGGGATGTTAGTAAGAAATGACTTCTGGGGGAAAACTGGGGAAGTTAGTCATGCTTCCAGTGCTTGTCCTTCATTCTTTTTCTTTGATGCCCACACCCTGACTGGCATAAGTTTTTTGCACTTAATAGGCCAATTGGTGATGGCCCTCCATTTCTGCAACCTCATCTACCTACCCCCCTACTTGCCTAGCATTTTTTGTTTCTTCTTGGCGGGTGCATTTAGACTTGCAGACCCTTTATGTGCCTTTTCTTTTCCATTGGCTTTTTTCCTTTGATGTCCTATCTAGTACTACCCTTATTTCTTCCAAGGCCCCAGATTAAGCAGTTGGGAACCTCACTTTCTCTGCCTAACTACTGATCTACCAAGATTAAATAGTTTGGACAGATTTCTTTCTCTATTCTACAACCAAAATTGAAACATGGCATCATTCAGATTAGATTGTGGGATCATCCATCAAAACTTTAATAGGCATGAAGGCATGTACACACCTTGTCTTTCCTTGAAAAATATGGGATCGTTGTATCAACAAAGTAGAGCATATTTGGCATTTAAAATTTGCCAATCATGAAATATGAAACCTATTGGTATAGGTATCCAACACACCATAGGATCCCAAAGATTGAACAAATATGCCAACCAATCAGAATGGGTGGAAGGCACACTGATAGATCAAGATAGCACACAAGTTGAAGTTGAAAATTTAATGGTGGACTTAGAAAGAAGATTTGATGAGGATTCATTTGTACAAGTGTTTGGAGAAACTTCATGATGGGGCCAGCCGACGTGGTCCCGTTGTCAATGCACTTATGATGATGTGTACCAACAATGAATATAATAATCAAAAGAATTTCGGATATATGTTAGCTGATTTTTAATCTGTGCTGAATTGACTAGACTTACGGTGATTGTACCCTGATTGTTTGTCTGGTGGACATCTGTCCCTCCTTGGAATTCTACGAACCTGCCTTGGTATTGGGTTTTACACCTTCGCGCTCATTTGGTTTTTGTTGTTTCTCCCAGTCATTTGCTCTGCGAGCTCTCGGCGACCCCTTACAGCTTCTGTGGTTTTCTTTGTATTTTCCTGAGGCTTGTCCACCTAGTTTACTGAGTTACGTGCTCCTGGTAGCCTTCTCGGCCTTGGTCATTTGGGATTTTGCCTGGAAATCTTCTGTTCACCCAATGATTCGTTGAAACCTGGTAAGGTTTGCGTTATTATATTCTTTTGTTTGTATGTTCACTGTCACTATGTGTTTGGAGTCTGCCTTAGTGGGTCTCTGCCTCTATGCGTCTTTTATCAATTCCTGTCTATGTTTCACGAGGGTTTACCATTAATTGATGGCTGCATGGTCCTTGGTCACATCTTCCTCAGTGCTGGTTCGTTTCCTCACAAACTCGATAGGGTTATGGTGGCGTTCTCCATCGATTCCTCCTCCAACTCGCCTGGTAAGTCACAGTTCTATGCTAGACATTTGCACCCCTCTTTTCCCTGAGTCTAACGCCTTGGCTCCTTTGTGAGTAGGAGGGTCATTCAATGTGTAGTTGCGGCTATGGCTTGCCTATCAGGTAAATATGCACTGTGTTTTTATTCGGTCATTCCATTTCCATTTCTTTGTATGTTATTACTTGGAACCTAATCTTGTTCTGTTTGTTCTCTTCACAGGTGGAGCCGATCAAGGGTCTCAGCACTTGGCCTCTCAGCTGTCCCGAAAAAAATACGGGTAGCGTTGCTCTGTTCATTGTGGTTTGCTTGACTTGGTGTTTACGACTTGTAGGGTTGGTCTTTTCTTGTTGGCCTTGAGCCGCTATCTTTTCTCGATTCTCTGGTCGTTAGGCTTTGTCGTTGATTATGGAAATGAGTTAGGGTCTTATGGGGTTGGCTTCTGTTTGCAGCTAGTTTTAGTCCCCACGTCTGCGAACTGGGTTTGGTCTTTTATTTTGAACAAAATGTGAACGAAAAATGAACTTTGGATGACTGTATTTTGTAACCCTATGAATTATGTGCTGGAATAGATTGGATTGCTTTCATAAATTCACATACCTGTTATGATTATTTAATGCCTGATTATTTGTTTGGTTGTGCCGCTTGTAACTAGGCGCTGTTGTTTTTCGTCCGAGTTGACTATCTCTTCTCCTAGTTCAGAACCTGTGGCAGTACATTGACAGTATTCACATGATAAAATATTAACAAATTTTACACATCATTGAGGATGCCGTAGGATTGTGTGTGCATAGAACAATAATTATAGTTCTCTCTCTGTTTTTTTTTCTTACACAGTTGAACCCCGTAATGTGCCATTTTCCCTCCTTTAATAGCACTGTTTTCAAACGGTTTTAACTGTTGTTGGTTTGTTCGGTTGGTTACATCAGTTGTTCCTTATGTGGAAATTTGCATAGTTGGCTAGTACATTTTCTTTTCATGCTTTTACAACAGTAATGTAACTGTCTGGAAACAACGACTTTAACTGATTACCACTGCTCCTAATTAAAAGTCATTACATTAATCTTAGGCAACTTTAATGAAAGAAAAGTAAAAAAAAAAAAAAAAAAAAAACAAGTATACTATCTATCCAGTGAATTGATTTCTCCGTCCTCTTCAGAAAGCATATCAACCTCGCTTTTGTATTTGCCTTGTCAACATATCAACCTCGCTTCTGTCTTTGCCCTGTCAACCAGATGCTCCTGCATCAGGCTCCCGGGGTAAAAGAAAATCATGGCTATGTTCCATGAGTTCCTCCACCGAATAGCCAGCCTTCTGTATCTGCGTCGCATCGAGCCACGAGTTGTCCTCCATTGGACGGTCTCTCCACTTGACGAGATACCTAGATACTCTTTCCTACGTGTCTTCTTGGCTACCTAGATACTGAGGATCCCTTCAATCTCATGGGACTGAGCCGAAGGAATATGCTTCTTCCAAGAACTGTCTCCAATTTGGGTGTCCTGTTCTGGCCATACCACACTGTTGTCCTCTACTTGGGTAGTATATGGGAACAGATCCGCCAATTTGAAAATAGGTGATATGCCTATATCGGGTGGCAGCTGAATTTCGTAGGCATTGGCTGAAAATTTACGTAAGATCTTGCATGGACCAATTTTATTATATTTTAGTTTATTATACGTGCCCTTAGGAAATCGTTCCTTGCGCAGGTGCGCGAGAACCTCATCTCCAACATTAAATTGCACTTCTCTTCGCTTTGAATTTGCTTGTTGCTTATACTTTTGTACGCTGTCCTGCAATTTTAATTTGACCTTTTCATGAAGTTCGCTTATTGCTTCGGTAAAATCTTCCCCATCCGCGCTTCTCCGCTCCAACTTTCCTAAATCTCATAGTTCATGTATTCCCCGAGGATGCATGCCGTACAAAATATGGAATGGGCTGTGTCTGGTGCTACGATTGGGCAAATTGTTATAAGCGAATTCTGCCTGAGCAAGAGCATGATCCCACAATCGTGAATTTTCTCCATTTAGACTCCGTAATAAATTCCCCGAGCTCCTGTTCACCACTTCCGTTTTTCCATCAGTCTGCAGATGATACGCAGAGCTGAAATTCAATTGCGTGCCCAACTTTTTCCATAAGGTGCGCCAAAAGTGTCCTGTGAATTTTACATCCCTGTCTGAAATGATAAATCTGGGTAGGCCATGTTGTCTAACAACCTCTGTGAAAAACAAGTGAGCTACGTACGTGGCATCACTAGTTTTCCAACAAGGAATAAAATGATCCATTTTCAAAAATCTATCTACCACCACCATTACTGAATCATATCCCCACTATGTTCTAGGTATTCCTAAGACAAAGTCAATGCTGGCTGAGTCTCATGGCCTGCTTGGAACATGTGGTGGTGTGTAAAGCCCAGTATTCTGATTGTGTCCTTTCGCCAATTGGCAGACTTTACACCTATTCACATATCTTTGTACATCCCTTCTCATTTTGGGCCAATAATAAAAATGTCTGAGTTGCTCCAAAGTTTTGTTAATGCCAAAATGTCCCGCCAGTCAACCATTATGCTTTTCCCGTACAATATTTTCCCTCATCGAATAGTCTGGAATACATAACTTCCCACCTCTGAACAATAATCCTTCCTACAAATTGTAGTCTAACCATGGACTTGCATTCCTCAACACGAGATTTTGGTAGGCTTCAAAAGCTTCTTTGAAATCTGTGTCGGTTTGGTACAAATCCTTCAGATGTTCGAATCCCATCACCTGTATGCTACTTTGCTGTAAGAGCATAGCTCTTCTGCTTAAGGCATCTGCCACCTTATTGGCTTGCCCACTTATGTTTGTTCAACACGAAAGTGAAACTCTACAAGTTTTCTACCCATTTGGCGTGCTTATGGTTTAACTTGTGCTGCTGCATTACATATTGTAACGCCGAATTATCAGAAAATAATAAAAACTCATTGCCCAACAGGTAGTGCCTCCAATGCTTTAAAGCTTGGACCACAGCATAAAATTCCTTGTCATACGAGGAGTATTTATGCCGGCTCTCATTTAATTTTTCACTAAAGAATGCCACCGGTCTATCTTCCTGACTGAGCATAACGCTAATAGCTGTTCCATTTGCATCACAACGAACCTGAAAGAGTTTATTAAAATCGGGCAGCCTCAAGATTGGCCTCTCCGTGATCTTCCGCTTCAAAAGTTGAAAACTGTCTTTTTCCGCCCTGGTACAACAAAAAGGTTGATTGGCCTTTTTGATGGTCTCTAGCATCGGCGCAGATTTCACTGGAATTCCTAATAAATTTCTGATAAAAACTTGCCAGTCCATGAAAACTACGTACCTCAAATAAGCTCTTTGGTGACGGCCAATTCATGATTGTTGCAATCTTTTCTGGGTCCATTTTCAATTCATTTTCTGCAATTACAAACCCAAGATAGACCAGCTCCTTCTGCAGGAAAGTGCATTTCTTCAAGTTTATCAACAGTTTGTTCTGCTGTAACTTCTCTAACACCCTTCGAACATGTTGAAGATGTTCTCCTTTCGTTCTACTGAAAATCAAGATATCATCAAGATAAACTACCACAAACTTGCCAATAAATTCCTTTAACATCTCATTCATCAATCTCATAAAGGTACTAGGAGCGTTGCTTAATCCAAATGGCATGACCAGCCATTTGTACAACCCTTCATTGGTCTTGAGAGCTGTCTTTGACTCATCTCCTTCTCTAATCCTGATCTGATGATATACACTCTTCAGATCAATCTTCGTGAAATAAGCTGCCCCACTAAGACAATCCATCATGTCATCCATTCTAGGTAGGGGAAATCTGTACCGAATAGTGATTTTATTGATAGCTCGTGAATCTGTACACATTTGCCACTCTCCACCCTTCTTAGGTGCGAGTACTGTGGGTACCACACAAGGGCTCAAACTTTCTCTAATCAGTCCCTTATCTAGCAAGTCTTACACCTGTTTACGAATCTCTTCATTATCTTTCGGACTCATTCTATATGCTGCCTTATTCGGTAGGCTTGCTCCAGGTATGAAATCGATATTATGGCTAATTCTCCTCTTGGGAGGCAACTTATTTCGTAGATCGTCAACTACAATGTCTTTAAATTCTTCCAACAACTCTTGAGTCTCTACAGGCAATTCCAACTTTTCTGTGTTTAGCAACATCGTTTTTGTCTTCCTTACAATTGCATAATTGACCTCATTTTCCTCAATCTACTTCACAAACTGTTTTCCCCCTATTAAAAATTCTTTTGTTCCACTTGGTTCTGCTGCATCCTCCTCTTTGATGGGTACAAGCGTATGTTTGATCCCATCTTTCACAAATTTGTAACAATTCGTCTTCCCATCGTGCGTCACCTTCCAATCATACTGCCACGGTCTCCCTAATAGTATATGGCATATGTCCATTGGCATAATATCACAGACCACCGTGTCTTGGTATTTGCCAATGTAAAATTCGACCTCGCATTGTTCATCAACTGATAGTTGGTGGCATTTATGTAGCCACGACACCTTGTAAGGTGTGGCATGCTTAAGCCATTTCAATCCTAGCTTTTCCACTATCTTGGTGGCAACTAAATTGTCTGTACTTCCACTGTCTATGATCAATTTACAACACTTTCCGTGTGATTTGCAAACTATTTGAAACAATGCCTTCTGCTGGGTCTGTTCAGCCATCTCCTTGGCTGGCTTCAACAATACTTTGTTCAAAACTAAAGCCTCTCCTATTTCTGCCACGTTTTCTATCTCTCGGGGCTATGCTTCAGCTTCCTTGGGCTACACAACAAATGCTCCCCTCTGGCCAGCATGCTCAGCTTTCGAGCATTCAAAGGATCTGTACCTCCACTTATGGCACCTTTAGCACTGGACATTAGTCCCCCTTCCGCGACCATTTCCTCTTCCCCGTTGATATGGCCGACCTCCTCTGGTGCTCTCTCCCTTCTCTGTTATCCCTGAAGCTCTAGAACTGCTGCCTTCTTCGCTGTTAGTGCAAGTTCTCCCTCTGCCGTAGGACTATCCTCGTCCTCTGCCATTTCCTCGCCCTCTCCTATTGTTCTATTTCCTGTTAATTTTTTCTTCAACCTTTACAACACTCTAAAAGGCCTCTTCTATATTTCGTGGAGAGAGAATACTGATCTCATCTAGTATTTCCAGTCTCAGGCCATTCACGTACCTCGCTGTTTTTTCTGGAGTATCATCCATATAACCAGCCCACAAATTTACACGATAAAACTCCTCTGTGTATTCCTTCACAGTCATACCTTTCTACCTTAAATTCTACACTCATCGATAAAGTTTGACCTGATAGTCTTTAGGCAAAAATCTGCCCTTCATTTTTGCCACCATCCTTGGCCACTTTCTTATTGGTAGCTTGTTCATTCGTCTCCTGTCCGCTTGGACACTATCCCACCATAAGGCGACGTGTCCTTTTAACTTGGTCGTAGAAAATATAACTCTTTTGTCCTCACCGATCTCTTCATTTTCAAAATACTTATCTAACTCACTTACCCAATCCAGCAAAACATCTGCGGACAGGCTACCATCATAGTTAGGGATCTCAGGTTTGGGTTTGCTGCTAGCTAACAGTACCAGTCTCAACAGTCTTAACTTCGAGGCTTCTTCCTCTGATCCATCTATAGCAGTTGCTGCCTCTTCTTCACTATCATCCCCAAGTTCTGGGTCTCTTCTCCTACCTGCCTCTATTGCTTCCAAGCGAGCAGTAAGGATTCTCAATTGTTCTCTCAAGCCCTCGTCTGCTACTCTGCATGCACCTCTTCCATGTCCTCGTCTTTGAATTTCCATCTTCCTTTGTTTCCTTAAAATTATGCTCTGATACCACTTGATGGGGCCAGCCCAAGTGGTCCCGCTGTCAATGCGCTTATGATGATGTGTACCAACAATGAATATAATAATCAAAAGGATTTCAGATATATGTTAGCTAATTTTTAATCTGTGTTGAATTGATTAGAGTTACGGTGATTGTACCCTAATTGTTTGTCTGGTGGACATCTGTCCCTCCTTAGAATTCTACGAACCCACCTTAGTATTGGGTTTTACACCTTCGCGCTCATTTGGTTTTCATTGTTTCTCCTGGTCATTTGCTCTGTGAGCTCTCGGCGACCCCTTGCAGCTTCTGTGGTTTTCTTTGTATTTTCCTGAGGCTTGTCCACCTGGTTTACTGAGTTACGTGCTCCTGGTAGCCTTCTCGGCCTCAATCGTTTGGGATTCAGCCTGGAAATCTTCTGTTCACCCGGTGATTCGTTGAAACCCTGGTAAGGTTTGTGTTATTATATTCTTCTGTTTGTATGTTCACTGTCACTATGTGTTTGGAGTCTGCCTTAGTGGGTCTCTACCTTTGTGCGTCTTTTATCGGTTGCTGTCTATGTTTCACGAGGGTTTACCATTAATTGATGGCCGCATGGTCCTTGGTCACATCTTCTTCAGTGCTGGTTCATTTCCTCACAAACTCGACAAGGTTATGGTGGCGTAATCCATCGATTCCTCCGCCAATTCGCCTTGTAAGTCACAGTTCTATGCTAGACATTTGCACCCCTCTTTTCCCTGAGTCTAATGCCTTGGCTCCTTTGTGAGCAGGAGGGTCATTTGATGTGTAGTTGCGGCTATGGCTTGCCTGTCAGGTAAATATGCACTGTGTTTTTATTCGGTCATTCCATTTCTAGTTCTCTATATGTTATTACTTGGAACCTAATCTTGTTTTGTTTGTTTTCTTCATAGGTGGAGCCGCTCGAGGGTCTCGGCGCTTGGCCTCTCAGCTATACTGAAAAAAATACGGGTAGCATTGCTCTGTTCGTTGTGGTTTTCCTGACTTGGTGTTTACGACTTGTAGGGTTGGTCTTTTCTTGTTGGCCTTGAGCCGCTATCTGTTCTCGGTTCTCTAGTCGGTAGGCTTTGTTGTTGATTATGGAAACGAATTAGGGTCTTATGGGGTTGGCTTCTGTTTACAGCTAGTTTTAGTCCCCACGTCTGCGAACTAGGTTCGGTCTTTTATTTTGAACAAAATGTGAACGAAAAATGAACTTTGGATGACTGTATTTTGTAACCCTATGAATTCTATGCCAGAATAGATTGGATTGCTTTCCTAAATTCACATACCTGTTATGATTATTTAATGCCTGATTATTTGTTTGGTTGTGCCGCTTGTAACTGGGCGCTGTTGCTTTTCATCCGACTTGACTATCTTCTTCTCCTGGTTCAGAACCTGTGGCAGTACATTGACAGTATTCACATGATAAAATATTAACAAATGTTACACAGCATTGAGGACGTTGTAGGATTGTGTGTGCACAGAACAATAATTATATTTCTCTCTCTGTTTTTTTTCTTACACAGACGAACCCCGTAATGTGCCATTTTCCCTCTTTTAATAGCACTGTTTTCAAACAGTTTTAACTACTATTGGTTTGTTCGGTTGGTTACATCAGTTGTTCCTTATGTGGAACTTTGCATAGTTGGCTAGTACATTTTCTTTTCATGCTTTTACAATAGTAATGTAACTGTCTGGAAACAACGACTCTAACTAATTACTACTACTCCTAATTAAAAGTCATTACATTAATCTTAGGCAACTTTA
This sequence comes from Pinus taeda, assembly GCA_000404065.3. NCBI lineage: Eukaryota > Viridiplantae > Streptophyta > Pinopsida > Pinales > Pinaceae > Pinus > Pinus taeda. Next base: position 12,011 of record APFE030988549.1, read on the forward strand.
ATGAAAGAAAAGTAAAATAAAAAAAACAAGTATACTATCCATCCAGTGAATTGACTTCTCCATCCTCTTCAGAAACCATATCAACCTTGCTTCTATCTTTGCCCTGTCATCATATCAACCTCGCTTCTGTCTTTGCCCTGTCAACCAAATGCTCCTGCATCACTTCATCCAGAAAGCAGTCGCAGGAACCTAGTACACAACCATCAGGGCAACAAGGAACCTCAAAAAGAGTATAAATTTCACAACAACAAGAAGAATGAGCAACCCGAAATCTCAGAGGAGTTGGCTCAACCTCAGCAAATCATGGGCAATCCCCCTAGGATGCAGAATCCCCTCAATGAGGAAAGAAATCTCAAAAGATATAGAGACGAGGCCACTCCTTCCAGCAGGCCTATTGATCAAAATTTTGCTAAAAGGTAAAGGTTGAATCCCTATTCAGAAGAAGAATATACTGAGAAGACCACAGGCAACACAATGGAAGAAAAGACACATAGTATGCAGACTATCCCAACAGGTGGTACATCGTCCACCTCCCATATACAAGCATTGGAAAGACAACAAAGCACATAAATGTGTTCTTTCAGATCTTTCTCTAAATAGATCTTAGACATTAAAGGGAAATACAAAGAAATCAAAGCAAGGAATGAGAAATTAAAAGCTCAAACTTATGCTCAATACCTCAAAATGGCTCTAACTAATCAAACTCGGCTTATGTCAACTTTTGACATAAAAGAAGGAAAAATGCAAATGAGTTTCCTTAAACCAACTATACAACAGCCTAAGTCAATGGCTAACTATTTGAAAATTGATTTTGAAGTTTTGGCCAAGGATATCCATCCGATTGACCAAATAGAACTGCACAAGCAAATTGGTGAAATGGTCTATTCTACATTGACTAGTAAAGCCATCCCAACCCACCAATTGCAAAATTCTTTGCACAACACAACAACACAGCTACAACTAGAAAAATCCTCCTCTCATGCTAAAGACGTTAGAATAAAAACCTTAGGAGATCTAGTGATAGAATTGGGACACGATCCCAAGGATTTCAAAGCAGCTGAACAATTAATCACAAAGAAAAATGATGATATAGCTACATTAAAGAAACATCTTAAGATCCCTCCTCTCCACCATCCTCAAACTGCAAAAGTTATAGAGAAACAAAAGTAAGAAGAACTTATGGACCTAGTCCTAAAGTTAAATGAGCAGCTACTGAGAAGGAATTGGAAAATGCAATACAGTCTAGGTAGAGTGAGCTGGCCACCACTCCTCCAACTGTCATACCCACAGTTTCCATAGTAGTACCCTCCACTCTGGCAGCATCTTTGGCACCAACACTTCCACCGTTAACATCACTACCAGTAGCAGAAGCTATTCCTACTGCAGGTACATCAACCAGTGTAGGGACAACAACAGAAAAAACAGATGAAGTGATCAAAGCCATGGAACAGATGAGTATCCAGGCTACAAAATTAAAAAGGCTCAAAGAAAAAATATCAAGTATGGAAACAGATTATGAACTGGCACAAATTCAAATCAAAGAAGAAGAAAGAAAGAACAAAATAATGGAGGAGAGAATCAGAGTCCTGGAAAAGGACTTAACACTACAAAAACCATTGGGAGATATGAGAACTATATTCTGGGCCAATATCATTGATTCCATCAATGATATTTGGCCTTCTATGCAGATAATTTTTGAACAGACTGAGCTAGTCAAGATAGTTGTGGAAGCTATACAAAAGACCAAAGAAGAATTAGGAGATAATCCTGAAGAGGCAAATCAGTTGATTGACTTCTTGAACAATAGGAACAAGTACCAATTGGGTGCATTAGAGATTGAAGATAGAATATCCACCATCCTCAAAATTAAGAAAGTTCTTACTAAGAGGAACTTGATGCTCAACTTGGAGAAAAGGTGTCAAAGTATTCAAGCAAATATAGATGACTTCATGTTAAAGTATGGAATCTTGAGAGAGAAAGGACTTCCAAGCCCACTGGTCATAAATGACAAGTTGATGACACATGATTACTACATCGAGAGACTAAACAAACAGGCTAGGAGCCAAGCCAGCTCTTGAACAGTAAAAGCACTACCTATAGGAAAGGTGCATTATGATGGATTGGAAAGCCTATTTTACATAGAACATGAAGTAAAACACCTATTCACCAACTAGCCCAATTTTGTTAAGTACATAGAAGTTGATGAAGTGTAGAGAAAAATGATTCGAATAAAAATACCAAATGATGAATGCTGGACCAGTATGACCGATATACTATAAAGTTACTATAGTAAATCCATGGAGTAAAAATGTCTACTACGGTAAAGTCTGGTAAATACAGGTAAAGAGTATCAGCACAGGTAAAGAGTATCAGTAGGTGAAGATAAGAGTGAAGTCCAACACATAATTACCAAGACAACTACATGAGACAAATTCGAATTCTAGCATCCAGCACATTCACAAATAGAGGGATAGCAAACAATATGTTTACCATCAATCTCTATCTTCCTGTGGGAGATAGCTTTTGTTTCCTATAATAAATCTCATATAGTTATGAGATATTTTGTAATATTTTTTGTATAAATACTTCACAAAACAAAGTAATTATGGTGGATTAAAAAGCATTTCTGTAGACTTTTGTTTTGAGCTAAAGGAGCTACTGTAATCAAGGCTGGACTGGTTTACTGGATTAAATAAAGCTGAGAACATTTCACTCGATTCATGTGCACTGTGGGAAATAAATAAGTATCATTTCTCTGAGTTTGAATATTGTTTTCCTTTACGTTATGAAATATCATGTGTTTTCTTATAATTCTTAAAAGTAAACGAGGAATAATACTATCATAATTAGCTTAAGTGCTCTCTATTTTAACTATTTGCTCATTTAATGTTTTCCACTAAATTTCTTAAGTTTGGGAATTCTTAATTGCTCCCTTATTTCTATAATTCATTCCTTTTGTTGGCTCTTGGTATAGGATTCTTAATTTCCCTTGCTATTTTCCAATCTCCCCTTCTTCGGCTTGATCCCTGCTAAGGATTATTCATTTCCCTTGGCCTTGGTTAAGTCCTCCATCCATTGAAACCTTTAGATTTGTCCTTGTTGTGCTATCTTTCCTTGTGAACTCTTACCATAGTGATTAATCAAATCCTGTTAGACTTTTCCAACTTGACTCCATAGCCTAGTGGCCTGAATACCTACTTTGCCCATTTGTTTCCTTAATTCCACCAAACAAATCAAAACAAATCCCTTAAGCATTAATAACTAGCCTAATATCATACCAAACAATGCTAAATCATAAAAAGAGAGCCCTCTCTGAGTGTAGATTGGCTAGGATCTATAATTAAAAGATTGGTTTGTAGTTACATTGGATCCTTTCCTTCTTTCAAATAACTTCTAAGGAAAATTTGAGTGATAACACACTCCTAAACATTAAATCCACTACGATCATAAAATAAAATGTTAGCCCAACCTTGCATATTATAAATAAACCTAAACCCATATCTTTGTCACTTTCTTCTTACTTTTTACTGTTATTTGTAGATCAAACAGTTTCCTACGCAAAATTTCTTGCCATTTGATCAATCCATTCAGCCAATCACCTCATTCTTATGTCTATTAGCATGCCCCCAAGAGGGAAAACTAAAAGGCACAATACAGAAGAAATTTCTTCTACCACCATGCCTATAAATCTTGACCATATTCCCCTTACTGAATCCCTTTTCAAAATTGCAGATTCCAAGTGTGAGTTCGACTTCCATGAACTGCACCTATGGCTCAAAAAAAAATACCTTGACCAGCTAGACCCAATCATATTCTAGGAATCATTATTGCCTTTCTTTAGCTTCCCAAAAGCTCATGATTTCCCTGTCCAGATTACCTGGTGCCAAGCCAAATATGACCTTGTTAAAAGAGCAGTGGTGGCTCGAAATGGAAACATTGTAATCACCATCTCTACTAAAAACATAAACCAAATGCTCCTAATTCCTCAATTAGACTCTCTTAGCCATTTTTCACCAGTAACACTTATGGATCTGTATCATAAGCTAACATTTCCATAGAAAGCCCAAATATTTGATTCTTTTTACCTGAGGATGAAGAATTACCAAAAATAAATCCACCCTACCCATCTTCCATGTTTCCTCAGGCCTCCAGACATTATATTTCTCTTCTTTCTTACTTGTTAGGATATCCAAATGACCAGTTTATTGATGAAACCATCCTTGGATTCCTTTCCATATTCAACAAAGATCAGCAACCAACATTCATGTATAATTACAGGCAATTCCTGGTTGATAATATACATGAACAATTCATGAATCTTACTATACAAGGAGTGTTCAACTATAACTTTGTAATTGTCCACATGTTTCCTTTTTAGCAGGGAGATCTTTTTCCCATCAAGCTCAACAAACAAGATGAACAAGGAGTGAATCAATCAATGATTCATTGGACTGAAATAGTTAGGACCACTTCTACAAGCTCTTCATTGTTAGATTTTATAGATGCATTCATACATCCATTGGCATGGCTTCTCAACAATCAGACAGAGCCAAGGATTGTAAATGAAATAAAGAGGATTTTACACTTGAGTGAGGAGACAAAAAAAGGTGACTGGTATTTATACCAAAACTAGACAAAGATAACAGTATATGGTCATGAGCTTGCACCATATAAGTTGCCCAAGTATGTTCCTATGATAATCTTTTCTTTGGAATATATTAGGCAGATGATCAACATGGATGACCTGCACTTTGGGTCAAGAAAAAGGAAATCTTAGCTCAAAATCAAGAGAAATATTGGATCATTCATTTGCAACACTAGATTAGTTGGTATTGAGGTAGATACATTATTAAAGAAAATGAATTTCCAGCCTAGCTTTACCTGGTCTTATGACCCTTTTGGTATTATTTCTGCCTTGAGATTTGAATTAAAAATGACTCCTTATAATCATACTCTAAGACCAGAAATAGAAAAGTTCATGAATCAAGAGTAATGGGTTGATGGGAGACTTCAAGAGGTAGATGAACAAGTGGTATCCACCCCCAATGAATAGACTCTTGTTTCTCGGAGAAAGCACCAAAAAATGGTGAAAGAAGAGACGTCAACTACTAAGGATATTATGAAATGATTCATTTTTCAACAAAAGAAGCCAAAGGTTGGCTTGGTCACATCAACAGAAGAAGCCAAAGGTTGGCTTGGTCACATCAACAGAAGAAACCAAAGGTTGGTTTGGTCACATCAACAAAAGAAGATCAATAGTAATAATTGATCTCAAAGATTCAAAAGTCTCTACATTAGGAGAAGCTAGCATTTCAACAACTCCTCTTAAAGCTAGTTTTTCAACAAATCCTCCTACAACTAGTGTTTCAACCACTCCTCCTACAACTTCACCTTCTAGGGAGCCTTTAGAAATCATTCAGTCAACATGAACTAGTTCCTTAGATGATCAGAACATATTCTCAAGGTTCCTTGAGAGTAAACAGAAGAATGAGATTTTGAGGGCTAATGTATACAACCAATTTTGGAAACAAACATCAACTTCCCAACATAGACTTCTTTTTGCTTTTGACAATGAGGGGGGCATAATGCAAATGGCTTTCCAGCAAGCCCAAATTCCATTTTCTAAGTCTCCATAATTTTATAAAAAGACTGTGTTTTCATTTGATACCAGTCAAATCGATCTAATTGACCAGATGGATATGAACATACAGACTGGTGAGATGTTGTTTTCCACCATGACAACTACAACTATGTCTCTCTCCAAACTTAGGACTACCTTATCCAATGTTCAATCTCAGCTCAAGATAGAAAATATTTCTTCATTAGCCAAAGATAATAGAATAAAGGCACTGGAGGAATTTGTGATTAAAGTAGGACATGATCCCAAAGATGTCAAAGTTGCAGAGTTACTCCTCAAAAAGAAAGATGTAGACATTGTTGCATTAAAGAAAGAGTTGAAGCTACCTTCTACAAAAGATCCTCTAACAAAGGACATAGAATAAAATGAACAACAAAAGGAGGACATGCTGAAGCTTATCATTGAGAAAAATATACCACTGAAGAAAATGGAAGAGCAACTTGAAGACTTACTAAAGGAGAAAGAAGAAGCATAGTTTGCTATGATTCCAATCACAACAATCCCAATAGCAATTGTAGTTACAAAACCTAGTTCATCATCAACAACCATTTAGTCTACATCAACAGTAGCTGATCCAACAAGATTATCACAAGAATTGGCCATACAGAAACGTAGAAATGAAAAGTTACTACAAAAGTTCCAAAATTTAGAATTGCAGAAAGTCAAGAATGATACTTTGTATGTGCAGGAGATGCAAAAGTCCCACGGATTGGAACTTAAGATCCAGAAGTTGGAAAATGAGTCTCTAATGGCAGATAATTTGGCCCATGCCAAGGAAAATATTTGGACACACATCAACCAATCTATGACAAATGTATGGCCATCCATACAAATTATTTTTGAACAACAAGAACTCATCACTAGATGTATAGCAGTAATAGAAGAATAGAAAGCAACTTTGAAGACTAATCCAGTAGAAGCCACAAATATGATAAAGATGTTAAATTAAAAAGGTGGAGAGGAGCTCGAAGGAATAAATATTTATGACAAAGCAACTACCATAGTAGGGATTAAGAAGGTTTTACGAAAGAATAATTTGATTAACTAGTTAGAAACAACATGTCGATCCCTGGATATTGTTGTGCAAAGGTTTCATTCAAAGTTTAATATTTTAAATCAAAAGGGACTACCAGGATCGGTAGATCTAAATAAGAAGTTGATCAAATTAAAAGATTATTCCAAGAAATTGTATACTATTATAGTGGACAGAGCGAAGTTTACAAGAATCAAAGGACAGATAATAGAGAACGCCTTTCTGGAAGCCTTGGAGTTTGATTTTACCATCAAGCATGAAATTAGACATTTGTTCCTCAACAAGCCAAATTTTGAGAGGTATATAGAAGTGGATGAAACATTTAGAAAGATGGTGAATTTGGAAATCCCAAGTGAACAAATATGGGATCAATTGTGTGAAACAATTGAGTAGTTTCTAATCCTAACAATATGACAACTCATCAAATTGTTTAGGCCAAATCATCAGTAGATTCCCAAAAGATAGATCCACCTCTTCAACAGTTTCTCGGTTCCTATAATATTGTCCTATTTTTGTAATTTTGTCCTATTTTGGTATGTTGTTCCAATAGATCGTAGATTTTTTCAAATTTTTGTATAAATAATTCATTCTTTGATTTATTATGCATTGAACCCTTGAACAAGATATCAAGCATATTTGTGCTAAGGTGGAGCATTTTTGGAATAATAAAGGATTCTAGATTTATCTCATATGGTCTATTTCTCAATGAGTTATATTTCATGTTATTCATTCATTATGTTTTCTTCATATAAATTAAGTCTCTTAAAGTTATCCAATCCAAAATCTGATTGAGTTTCAATCTCATTTTGAATCCTCTATGAAGTTGTGATTATAAATAAGAGAATAATTTACAGAATTATTTGCTATTGTAAGTTCCTCTTTAAATATAATATACATCAAATTTTTGTAATAGTTTAATTATATTATGTTGTTTAAGTAAACATTTTTTCTTAATTTCTTCTTATAGTTTGTTAACTATTCAGTTTGAGTATTAAATGATTTATACTTCTTCATGCTCTACTTTTCCACCCCATTAAAATAAAATTAACTATGTGCAATTAAAGAACAACCTTTTATTTAACTTGGAAATCTATCTAAGTTTAAAGCACCTCTTTATAAATTGTTCAGTGGTCATCCAACAATTCAAAACAACAAAACATTATAGATGCTTTGGCATATCTAATTGACGTAGAGTTATCTCAAAGGACAACACTAGGTGGTACTAGAAGATTTGGAAAAGCAACTTATCTTTATTTACTATATATTATCCTACCCTACTTGAAAAAAGGAAGAACTTATTCTCAAATATATTGTATTTCTAATGGAGCCACGTGCGCAACAATGTTACAAATGAGTTCATATCTAGATAGAAAATATAAAATTTAATATATATATATGAATATGAAGAACCAGTTGAACTTCTTGATATGGTGCCAAGAAATATTGAAGTACAAGGTGTTTCCCTGGTCTAATCACTATATTGAGCCATCTTTTAATGCAGTCACAATTCCCTTGGTGCTTTTCTTAATCATCCTAGAATTGTGTATCTTCTTCACCATCCCTGATTTGTATGTATTCCTTTACTGCTTGCACTTGATGTTTGGTTTCTTGACCATATACAAGATTTCATGATGTGCACAATGAAATATCATCAACATACTCAAAAAATATATTCCATGGTTACTTAGTTTCTTCTAAGTCTTCTTCCTGTTGTTGACAATGGAGTTTTTGCTCTACTATAGCTTCCTGAAGGATAGGTATACTTCTGATGGCTACCCAAATTTGTTCTTCTTCAAGTGTAGAGATGTTTCTAGTTGCTACCAACATTTTAGAAACTTCCTCAAGCAACATTCTTCCCCAACTTAAATTGAGCCTCCTTGAATTCTTTATTGTTGATTATGTTAATCCTTGGTTTGCAAATTGACTAGTGCATGGGGATTTTAAAACTAAGACAAAATCCTAAGAAAATGAAAGAAATCCTCCACATCATTCAAAACAAATTCTAAAACTCGGCATGTGCCTAGGAATCTAAAGCTAATAAGACCATGTTGTCATCAAGTTGTCCTTTGGATGATAAATATTTCGCTTTCCATGAAATACTTTACTGAAAACTTTGCAGAAAATGAACAACAAGACTTTGGTGAAACCCACTAAAGTGGATGCATTAAATTAGAGCCCCTTCAACAATTCTGAAGTAGACGTCTTTGTGTATTATCATTTCTCCTCCCCCAAGCTATATAAAATGAAAGGGAAACCTACATATGCTCTAATACTTGTGCTCTGAAGTAGGTGTCTTTGTGTATTATCGTTTCTCCTCCCCAAAGATATATAAAATGAAAGGGAAACATAAATATGTGGGAGAAAAAATCTACCTCTATTAAATGGGTCTTAAACTGAGACTAATCAATGAAATCTACGCTCATTTGTACTTAAGGGGCTTTAATTTGACAACCAGATTCTACAAAGTCTTCAACTTGATGAGATTGGATTCTTACCTTATCTGAAGTACTAGGAGTGTCTATCATTGATTCTTTTTCTCCATTTTATTTATCAAAATCAATGATTGTTTAAGTTTTTAGGGTTTTTTTAAGGGTGGAACAAGGTTGGGAACCTATGGTCATACTTCATGTAATCCTTTGATCAGTTGCAAGAGCATAGATTTGCATGGTTTACCTACAAGGATCTATTCACCAACTTTTCTTCTTGTTGACTTTCTAGGGTACGAGGAGAAGACAATGTCTAATTCACCACTTTTTATAATACCTCATGCATCTTTTGTTTCAAGATTAAGTTGAATCTACAATTTTTCAGGAGTTCCCACAAACCCATTTCATTACAAGAAACCATCCCAAGTATCATTTGTAATACCCAATTCATCCATGATCAACAATTTAATAAGTCAATAATGATAAAGGCTAGCATGAGGAGTTTTAGTAGCCCTATGAACCCCTTGAGAAATATTTTATAAGATCCTTAACAGAAAATAGGGTATATTAATCCTCTGCTCTTTAGTAAAATGCAATAAAAACACAATATGATACAAAAAGTTGACTGTGTACTTTCCCTCATAAGTTAAAATTTTTTGGAGAATAAACAAAATGTTGCACCATTCATCTTCAATCTAGGAACAAGGCACTCCTTTCGCCCAATCAACTTCTTGATGTCCTGGCTTGAGAAACTATGTGTTCAATTACTTATCAATGGCCTTATTTTTGAACCATTTCATTCCTTCCAAAGGCAACCTAGGTTCTCGAGCAATAGTTATCTCATTCACAGTCATAATCAAACCCCCAACATGTCTTATCTTACCATCAAAGCTCTATGCAAACTGTAAGGAAACTTCATCCTCAAATCGTTGAAATTTGCAAAGAAGAGGTGCCATCCTTCTACTACCAGCCTCATCTTATGGGAGTTATAATTAGGAAATTTCTCTAACTCCTCAATCAACACTGGTTCATGATGGTCATACTTTAGTTTCCCCATGATCCCTTAAAAGAATATCACATAAAATAAGCAAATATTGGCTTAACACTTGCGTTTCATAGAAAGCCTAATAGAGGAAACTCAATACAAGGCTAAAAGGCTAGGGATTAATGGGTAGCAAAATAAAATTCCTTCAAATTATTTCAATGACTTGAATGACAACTCCAGTGAAACATAATGATCAAGTGCTCAGTATTTAGCTCAAAAATCAAATTTCTCAAAATAGCTTGAAACCTAAACAACCTCATCTGTCCCGAAAAAACGATCCTAACAAACTCGTTTCATCGAAAACCAAGTTCGTATGAGAAATTTATTGTGTTATGATTGCTTTGCTAAACAGACAAAATTTGCAAAAAAAATGCCCAGTCACTGCATAGTCAGCGGTCCATACTACTAACGTGGAAATTGACTAGGCATGGCCAAAGATGGTCAATAACGTATCACAAACAGACAAGTGGCATCATTTGATTGGGTTTTACAAGTGGTGTGTTAGCGCAATCTGATTGGTTTATTTATGGAACAATGGAAGAATGCCATGTGGCAAGCTCGGAGACTGCCATGTGGCACCTCCCAAAGGTCTTGACAGTCTACACAGTGGAACAAAATTTTGGTTGGATGTCGGGTTGAACCGGTGACCTTTGGTATACCGACCACATGTCTTTACCAACTCCTCTACTGGGTTTTTCTTACCCCATATGTTCTATGCGCTATTTTAAAGTGTAACGGTTAGGAGTTGGGTGGTTAAGGGAGGGCCAGCCTGCAGGCCTACCCTCCCCCATGTGAACACAAATGTATTCAACGAAAACAGTTTATGTTACTGCGGCAAACAGTCTAATACACAACTCTGTGATGGTTAGTGGTTCTGCATGTGAACATGCCACCACAAACCATGCTGTCACGGTTGCAGTTAACTCTGGAAGACAATTCCAAATGTATAATGTTTGTTGTTACCCATGTGAATGTAATTCCTATAACCTCAAAAAGTTAACCACACCGACAACTCCAGCTCTAGCAGATAATGCAACGTTAAGTCCACATGTAAACACCATGACACAGTTAATGCTATGGTTTATCTGACGGTTCCAACGAACTGTTAGCATGTGTCTAGTTATGATAATTGTGGTCAACACTAACTCCGCGATCATCGCTAATTGTGTATTAGTGGGCCACTAATCCAAACTTTTATTAATTAAGTGCAATGTAACCGTTGTTAAGTCAAAGTTTAAAACGACAACAATTCTGGCGGTGCCACCAATTTCGGGCTCGCCTCCACATTTAGTGGGGCTAACTAGAGTCATTCTAGAATTGGAGGAGAAATTGTAGGAAAAGACTTTCTGCGTCATAGAGAAGACCATTTTTTATCAAATTGAGCTTAGGAAGATGTGTTCTTGGCTAATTTGGACATTTTGAACACATTGGTGCAGGTATAAGGAGCCATAGAGCTTTGTAAAACAACATTTTTCCATATTGAGCTAATACATAGGCCCAAGCCATGGAAGCTAGACCAAGGAGATGTAGCCCAAGAGGGGTGAACTCCTTCATCAAAACATCATGTTAAAGTGTCTCTTTGATGGTTTGTTGTACTTTGACTTTCTGCTATTCAGTATTTGTTTTTGAAGCTATTTTCTCATGAATGTCATTTTAAACTTAAGGAAATTTACCTAATTCTATGCACAAACAACTAAGGAAACTCTAGTATAAGAAGCAATAAGCAAGAACATGTTTAGAAATCTATAATTGTTATTAGCACAACAAAAAAAAATCATACAAAAATAGATCAAGTTGGTATTAGAGCAAGGTTGAATTTCTTTATTTCTTGAGTTTGTGCAATTAGTGTTTTAATGGTTGCAAAATTGTGATGCTTACAAGGTTAAAGCTGCAGAAAGGAGAAGGGAAGCTATTGGTAGCAACTCCTGAGGTAATGCCCAGAAGAAGGAGAGCCAAAAGGCCATAATGTCCACCACCTAAAGTTCCAATTCCAGTTGCACTTGAAACTCCTCAGGCTTTTCCTTCACCTAAGATTGAAGAGGTACAAGCAATACCAATTTCTGAGCTTGAATCCACAACCATTATGTCTAGAGAAATATAGCCTGAAGGTCCTTATTCGGAAGAGAAATAATTCAAGAAAGCTTTATATACTTTGACTGAGATGGTTAAAGTCCTCTATGAAGAGAGGAACACTATAATGGTTGGAGAGAGTTGTAAACCTCCACATGGAGAAGGAAGCTCAAAGGACAAAAAATATGAGAAGATGGAATGGTGGAAAGCCACCTCCATCTCCACCATCCTCATCATCTTCATCATCTCACACAACATCATATTCCACTACCACCACTAAAATTCACCATACTCATTCAGAAACCCCAAAAGGAAAGACTCCTTTACTTAAATTGGACCTAAAATTTGAACTTCCCATGTACAATGGAGAGGTGAATGCAGAAAAGTTGGACAATTGGATTCGACAGTTGGAGGTATACTGCATAATTCAGAACCTTCAAGAAGATGACATAAAAATCTAGTTTGCTTCAGTGAGTCTAGAAGGAGTTGCATTAGTTTGGTGGGAAGTAAAGACTCAAGAGGAAATGCAAATCCATGGTAAGATATCCATTACTTGGGTTGAATTTGTTTCTGCAATTAAAAGATTGTTTTATCCTTTAGCCTATATGTAAAAAGCCATTATGAGTTGGAAAAATTTTAGGCAGCTTAAAGACCAAACAATCCAAGATTATACACATGATTTTAGGAAAAGGGATTTCTTGTTAGGAGTGAATTTGAATTCCCAAGATACATTGCTAAAATATATTGGGGGTTTACATTCCTATTTGAAACATACTATTCTTATGTTCAATCCAAAAAATTTAGATGAAGTATGTGTGCAAGCCACGCACCTTGAATCTAGAGGAAAGAACATTCAGGAAGAGGGTAGTAAGAGGAAGCCATTCAAGGGCAAGGAGAAAGAGAAGGGTGGAAAATGGAAGGGAAAGAAAAATGCAAGTGTGAAGAAAGAAGGGGAGAAAATAACATGCAAACACTATTCCAAAGAGGGGCATGATGAATCCCACTGTTGGAAATTACATCCTGAATTAAGGCCTAAGAAACAAAACAATAATGGAAAACAAAAGACGTTCGCTACCACATAGCATCACCTTGGTTTAGATTCTGGTGATGAGACCAATATTTCAACCATGCTTACAGAAGGAAAAGAAATTGTTGCAAACACTAGTTCATCACATAGTCAAAACAACACTCCAAATGAAGAGTAGGGAATAGAGTTGTTTCATGTAAGACTGATTTCAAATCATACAAAGATTGATGCATTATTTGCTAGTTGGTCACAATAAAACTTGATTTCAGAAGACTTGGTTAAAAAACTAAACCTTAAAACTGTACCTCATCATAAGGCATATCCATTGGATTGGATAGTTAACAATGCAAACTTACAGGTTACAAGGAAGTGTTTATTAAAGTTTGCCATCACTGAAAAGTTCATTGATGAAGTTGAGTTAGATGTAGTTACAATTGATATCTTAGGAATAATTTTGGGTAGTCCTTATTTGTATGACAGGAAAGCAATATTTTATCGCCGTGACAGCAAATACATATTGCTCAAGAATGGGATGGAGTACATTGTGAGAGCCCATCACAAAATGTTGAACATTTCTTTGGTTAATGCAGGGCAGATGAAGAGACTAGCAAATGCAAGTAAAACATTTGTGCTTCTCATGATCAAGAAAAGAATGATATTGATTATGATCTTTTGAAGGTTGTGATGATAAATTGAAATCTAATTTGTTTGATGTAGTAAGCAAGCATGGCGAGATGTTTTAGGAGCCAAAGGGGTTACCTCCCAAGACAGAATTTAGCATGAGATTCAGTTCAACATGATGTTCCACTTCTGAACATTGGCATGTATCGCAATTCGATTATGGAGAGCATGGAAATTAGAAAGAAAACTCAAGAATTGTTGAGACAAGGTATCATATGCCCATCGAATTCACCAGTTGGTTTGCCCATTGTCTGGGTGCCAAAAAAGGATGGAACTTCGTGCATGTGTGTGGATTTCCATGCACTGAACAAAATCATGGTAAAGAATTGTTATCCAGTCCCAATAATTGATGATTTGCTTGATTAGTTGAGGTATTCAAAGTATTTCACTAAGTTAGACTTACGAAGTGGTTATCATCAAGTTAGGATAGCTGAAGAATAAATATGGAAAACCGCATTTAAAACTAAACAAGGATTGTTTGAGTGGCTTGTTATGCCTTTTAGTCTTACAAATTCTCCAGCTACTTTCATGAGGGTAATGAATGATGTATTGAGACCATTTCTATATGAATTTTCCATTGTCTACTTAGATGATATTCTCATATTCAGCAACTCAACAGATGAATATGTCATGCATGTAAACAAAGTACTTTATGTCTTGAGAAAAGAACAATTGCTTTTAAAGATCTCCAAATGTGAATTTGGCAAGACTTCATTAGTGTATTTGGGACACACTGTTGGAGGAGGTGATCTAAAGATTGACCCCTCTAAGGTTGAAGTCTTTTTGAATTGGCACAAACCCAATACAGTTACATAGGTAAGGATCTTTTTAGGGGAAAAACAATATTGGATTTTTCTTCCATTGCAGCTCCATTACATGCATTGAAAAGCATCAAGAAAGTCTTCAATTGGGGAGATGTATAACATAAATCATTTGATGCTTTGAAGCAAAAGATAATTTCAGCACCCGTATTGGCACTTCCAAATCTTAGACAGCCATTCGAGATTCAAACGAATATAAGTGATTATGCCATGGGAGTAGTTCTATTGCAGCATGGTAAACCCATTTCATTTCATTCTAAAATCTTTAATGTATCTGTAGCTAACTATCCCACATGCCGAAAATTAACCATTAGTAAAAAGTGTTAGGTAATGCGAACATTAACCATTAGTACAAAGTGTTAAGAAATGGAAGCACTATTTTGATGGGGAAGGAGATTGTCATCCATGCCGACCATCAACCATTGTAGTACTTATAGTCACAGTCAAAGTTGCAGTAGTCACGACATTTCAGATGGATGGGTTTTCTACAACAATTTCATTTGGTTATCAGGTATAAAAATGGAATCCACAATAAGGTAGCTAATATCCTTTCAAGGCCTATTCTAAATTCATCTATTATACTCACACACAATTTTTTTTTGTTGAAAGTTCCATAGAACAATATGTAAATGATAGTGACTTTCAAGAAGTATATGCAAGCTTGAGTCAAGGAAACCAAATTGAAGAGTTGGATTATCATGTACATAACAGTTTATTGTGTCACTTGGGCAAGTTGCGTATTCCACAGGGAGAAAGAAACAATATCATAAGGGAGGCACACACTTCATTCATTGTTGGACACTTTGGTGTAGGCAAGACAATAGTGAATCTTCAAAGGTATTGTTATTGGCCACACATGTTGGATAATGTTTCTAGTTTCATAAGAGGATGTTCTTATGTGCTACAAGTAAGCTTAGCAATAGGAAACTTGGTTTACCTTCACGTCCATGGGAGAGTATCTCAATATATTTTGTAGGAGGTCTTCCATTGTCAAGGAAACATCATGATTACTTGTATGTAGTTGTAGAGAGGTTCAACAAGATGTGCATACTAACACCATGTAAAAACAAAATTACAGCTGACAAACAACATATATTTTCTTCCAAAAAAATTGGGTTCATTTTGGTCTTCCTACTTCTATTGTCAGTGATCAAGATTCTTGATTTTTTGGAAATTTTTGGTTAAATTTGTGGGACATGATGGATGCAAAGTTGAAGAAAAGTACAACCTTTCATCCACAAACAGATGGAAAAATTGAGGTGTTCAATGAAATGGGCATACATCTTCTTAGAGGATATTGCAGAAAAAATCCCAAGTTGTGGGATGAGCTGTTGCATTACATACAACATGCATACATCAGAGCAAAGAATTCTTCCACAAACACATCAATATTTGAGGCATGTTATTAGTACTTTCCAATATCGCCATTGGAATTAATCTTTGAGAAATATGTTGCCATAGATGGTCACAGTGACATTGATAAGGCAAGGAAGTTCATAGATCAAATCTACTTGATACATCATACAGTGCAAGAAAAGATTGAGAAAAGTCAAAGAAGCTACAAAGCAAGGCATGAAAAACATCGGTTTGATCACAAATTTCAAGTTGGCGATGAAGTATGGTTATATATTAGCAAAGAGAGACTTCAAGGGGAAGGAAAACATGTTCAGTTGCCATCAATAGATGATTTCTCGCCAGAATATCTAGATGAGCTTCAACAAGATCTCATACTTGACAGAAGAATCAGAACTTCGAAGAGAGGGGATGTTGAGTATCTTAGAGTGGGACTCAAGGGAAAAAAGCCTTCTCAAACCAAATGGTTGCATATAGAGAAGGTAAGGTAGTCGTACCCTCACCTGCTAAACAATTGGTAGTATCTTTGGGGGTCCAAAAGGCTTCTAGTGGGGAGGAATGATCAGGTGCTCAGTATTTAGCTCAAAAATAAAAGTTCTCAGAATGGCTCGAAACCTGAACAACCAAATCCATCTCAGAAAAATTATCCTAATGCAACTTGTTTCGTCAAAAACTGAGTTTGTATGAGAAAGTTATTGTGTTCTAATTGCTATGCTAACAGGTGAAATTTGCAAAAAAAAAAAATGCCCAATCACTGCACAGTCAGCAATCTGTACTACTGATGTGGCAAGTCAATATGCATGGTAAAATATGGTTAATAGTGTATCACAAATGGACAAGTGGCATCGTTTGATTGGGTTATACAGATGGTGATTTGGCGCAATCTGATTGGTTTATTATGGACCAATGGAAGAATGTCATGTGGCAAGCTGGGAGGTCGCCACATGGCACCAACCAAAGGCCTTGACAATCTACATAGTGCAACAAAATTTTGGTTGGAAGTTTGCACGTCATTACCAACTCCTCTACTAGGTGTTTCTTACCCCATATGTTCTCCACGATATTTTAAAGTGTAACGGTTGGGAGTTGGGCAGTTAGGTGAGATCCAACTGGCAGGTCGGCCCTTCCCATGTGAACACAAATGTATTTAATGCGAATAGTTTATGTTACTGCATCAGATAGTCCAATACAAAACCTTGTGATGGTTAGTGGTTCCACATGTGAACAAGCCACCACAAACCAAGTGATCATGGTTGCAGTTAACTTTAATGGATAGTTCCAAACGTTAATGTTTGTTGTTACCCATGTGAATGCAATTGTTATAACCCCAAATGGTTAACAACTTCAATAGCTCCGACTCTAGTAGTTAATGTGATGTTAACTCCACATGTGAACACCATGACACAGTTAATGCTACGGTTTATCTAATTGTTGACGAATGGTTAGCATGTGTCTAGTTCCAACAGTTGTGGTCAACACTAACTCCACAGTCATCGCTAATTGCATATTAGTGGGTCACTAATCCTTGATTATATTAATTAAGCATAGTTTAACCATTTTTAAGCCCTAGATTAAAATGACATCCATTCTAGTGGTGCCACTAATTTCGGGCCAGCCTCTACATTTAGTGGGACTAACTGGAGTCATTCCAA
>APFE030988551.1:0-11053 GCA_000404065.3 Pinus taeda
AAATGAATATGGTAATTTTGAGTATTATAGTAAGTTTAATCTAAATAGTTTGAAACATTAAAAAAACAATGTTATATTGGTTTGTATGCTTAAATATAGGAAAATAAAATATCTAAAGATGATTATGTGTAGGGTTAGGGCTAATCTTGATTGCAAAAATAATATCTACACTATGATTAAATAACACTAATATCCTTAAGGGTTAGCTCAATTGATTGAACAAACTTCCTAAGGCATGCTACCGATAAGGAGGCCATATGGCATATGTTCAAATCCAAAGGAGTCCCTTGGAGTTTTATATTATGATTGGTACTTCAGCTACCTTCCATCATTAGAGTGACGATGATACATGTTGAAGGGGATTAGAGGTTCCAAGGGAAAAAAATGTGTCTCTAAGTGGGGATGAAGGGATAGCTAGGTTCAATCATGTGTTTGAGGTGGTGTGAAGTTTTTTTTCTTTTTTTTTAAGTGAATTTGCATGATGATATTCATAGGATGAAGCATATAAAAGGTGGCCCAAGTGTTCAAAGGCAGTTCTTTGTTGGAAAATATTGTTTTATGCAAGGGGTTATGGATATTGATAGGTCAATAGATGAGGGGAACACTCACATGGAGATAGGTATGTTCTAAGTGAGTGGTGGATAGGAATCCTACTAGGAGGTGGCATTTTCAACATTCTTAAACTAGGCATTAATATTGATTAGTTGGTAAATGTGCAGGGTTTCTTTCATGATTGGTGTATTGCTTGAGCCAATGGGTTCATCATTTGAGACATGTTATTTGTCTAGCATAACATTGTTAAGTGAAAATAAATTCAAAGAAATGGTGGGAATGATCTTGATGAGTGGGGTAATAGGGGATTGTGTTGTTACGGATAATAATGAAGCAATTTTTAGTGCATTTGATGTTGCGATAATGTATTTTATTGGTGTCTATTTGCTTGCAAGTTCTTCTAGGGTGCATATGTTGCTTATGGAAATTGCGAGGATTGATGAGAGATCTATAAAAAAAATTAGGGTTGGAGGATACCTTGTAACTATTTTCATTTCCAAGTGGTCACATGATGTTGGTTATTAGGGTAGTTCTCGATGCTAGGTATTCGTATATTGTTGGAAGTATCAACATTTTTGGCATCACTCTAATCAACACTCAAGAACTTGCACTTTCAATCCTTTTACTTAACTAAATTAGAAAAATCAAATACTTTGATCAACATTCAAGGACTTACATGTTGAATTATTTCACTTAAATAAGTTAGAGAAGTGAAAAGCTTTGAGAGAGTAAGATGTGATTCCAAAAGAAACAAATCAAAGGGTGCGCTACTACCTTTTAATTCCCATGTAGAATGAAGGACTCATTAACATTAACATAATGTAGACATAATCTAAGCATTAAAATGTCTTCCTATCCTATGGAAATATTCCAAACACAGTTCATTGAATCAAATAAAATAGTCTAATGCAGCTGTAAAGTATATATATGCATTCCCATACTTAGGAATAATACCATTGAGAAGATTGATGGGAAGGGTGAACTACTTGATATGTTGGCTTGCTATGCCATTCAAGTTAGTCGTTCAATATTGATAACATAACTAAAAAATGCTTCATTAAAATACAATTAAAACTTTAACACTCATTTTTCTAAAAGCACTTTAAATACAATAATGATCATGTTAAAACTATTCAATGTCATTTCTCAATAAATTTCCTTTGGGGATAATACAACTCTAAGAGTATTGCTTATATTTGGAAGGGATAAAGCTACTTATGAATCCCATACAACTCAAGTATAGGTCATTGCAAATATACATCTATAACATTGGCATAAGTACTACAAGTTAGGGGGTTAAAAGGGTAAAAATGAATTTACACCCGTTGATAATATTTAGCATAGGTATGGTAATGTTACATCAATAACCATCTCCTTTACTTGTCATCATTTCTTCATTAATCATTTGAATCCTATTTTAGTGTACCAATAACAATTCATCGTGTGCCCTTCCCAAATTGGAAGTAACTACTAAAATACAAAAGTAACTAAATATGAATGTAAATGATATCAAATTATATAAATAAGGACATTTCAATAACAACTTAGTGGTATCACTAGCACACCAACTTGATTGCACCAACCAATCCAAATCAATGAAAAAATAATTACCCAAAATATATTTGTTGATTATATATTTTCAGTGATAAAAGTTATAAAAGAGGAAAATCATGTATGCAAGAGAGAAGGGCTAACTCAATACCCATGCTAGAAATAAGGACCTTATTGCATAAGAGTGACTTCAGAAGTCATTTAAATATAATACAATAAACATATAACTAAAATATACTTACAAGATTGTGAAATTAGATAATAAAAAAATGGCTCATACTTGTAATGTCTAATTCTTATTTTAAATATTCCATGGTTAGATTGACAATAATCCTTTGAAAAATGCACCCTAAAGATTGGAATTAGTAGATATCATTTACACTACATCTTTGTTTTATCATTCCACATACTTTTTGTGTCCAATATTATTATGAACGTATGGTAATATGATTCTTTAGATCCGAGAGGGGATCAAATTTGGCACGAGGGCACCAATATTATGCATCACCCATAGAGGAATTTAAATCTCTACCTATAATAAAATTCTAATCACATAGGAAATATTTTTTGAGGAATTCATTCTAGAAACAAACTCGGTCCTCATTAGATCCATAAATATTGATAAAGGTAAAAATGTTATCCAATTCCATAGAAAAAACAACAAGACCTAAGCCTAAGGGGATACTCCATGAATTTTCAACCTTGACCTTCCAAGAATCCCACCCCAAGGCCAATCCACTTGATTTATCATGAGAATTTTGAGGAAGAAAATTCCAAGAGGGTGGATTAGACTCAAGGTATTTTTTAATGATTTTACCCTCCCCAATAGTTTCTTGATGAAAAAGAATATTGGGTTTCTCCGCTTGAAACAATCTCCTAAGAGCAAGTTTTTTCAGTTTACTTGCCAATCCTCTAAAATTAAAACAAATAATTTTCATTTGGGAACTCTATGGAGGGTTATCAATTCTCTAAGAGCTGTGTTGATGGAATTTTTTATGCTCGTAGCCATGTCCTCATGGGTTTTAGATTTAGCCAGAGATATATGAGTTTTCCCCCCTACGCTTAAAAAAATGGTCAACTATATAGAACTATCCAAGGCCACCTTGGAGGCCATTAGACATAGAGAGGATAAGTATTGGCCTTAAATTATAAAAGGATATCCACTTCATCCAAGGAATCAAAGCCCCTAGAATAGATAGATTCTTTTGGGGATGGGAAACTAGACGATCAAGGTGGGATAGTACATGAGGCCTTCACAGGGGATAGGCAAGCAAACAACTTCGAAGAAACCACATAACATACCAATAGTCGATAGACCCAATTATTTCCATAAATTAGAAAATGAGCTAACAAGTAAAGAGATGGGGGAGGGAAAGTAGAAGTACCATGGAACAAATCATCCTCCCTAGACTAGTTGATCATGACGAGATGCTCAAGAATTATAGCTTTCGTCTGAGGTGCCTCTGAGAATTCCATCAATGTACAAGACACTGCAAAAATGTTCGGCACCATAGAATCAAACCACACACATTATGTGGCCTAAATACCTGTGTGATCTTCCTGTCCCTCCCCATTAGTCTTTTGTTTCTTGGTGGATTTTCCAAATATAATGGATCTATTAAAAGGAAGACTAAAATTGTTTACCAAGAGACCCTATTTATAGGACCTCCTCTATCATAATGGCATACCTTTGTAATGCAATATTTGTAACCTGACTGAGTCCTTCCCAATGTTCATGGTTTAATGTAGGTTCTTCTAAAGGTCCAAACTAGCCAAAAAATGAGCCACTGACATATCTTTCACCTCCTTATAGAAGTAATCCATGCCCAAAAATCACATTAAGTATTGTCCCAGATTTGCAAAGCTTTGAGGGTTCCACGTATAGGGAAATAAACTAGGAAACCAAACCCAAACCAACACCACATCAAGTTGTTCCCTGTTCGTGTTGAATAATGGGGTCCAAAATTTGAAAAGAACTGGAGAATTCAATTTCCCATACCTCTTTCGCCACTTTATCTTCATACTAATGACGCTTAAATTTTAATTAAATCCAGCCCTTTACTAGAAGATAAATGTCTGGAGCTTCGTTGACCAATGGGAAAACATTATGGCTTCTCTATTAAAAATGGTTTCTAAACATAACTTCTAGCTATTGGCTCTACCCACTAGAGCTTTCTCAATGATATTCACTGCTTCTACGATCTCTACATCATTACCCAAGCATAAATTGTAAGGGGTCGATGATTTATCACTTTTCAAGATCCTCTTCTTCTTCCTTTTTGTAGGGGACCTCTTACCACCCGAATCTTGTAACTTAGGGTTTATAGTTTCCTCTGCATAAGTAATCAGACATGACCCACAATTTTGACCTGGCAATGTATCATCCAGAAACACTAAAACATGTGGAAGAAATGCTTCAAGAGATGGAATCTTAGAGACTAATAAGGGAATTTCTCAAAAGGTTGTTATTATCATTGATGTATCAACAAAGTATGATGAGTGTAAATTAAATCCCAATACTGGAGAGATCATTGAAAAATACCCCGAAAGGCCTAATAAAGCCTCATTAGATATAGGTGGGTCTAGGATAGTAAGATACCCCACATTAACAACTTGAGTAAAATCACTAGGACGGGGTAGAAAATTTACCTATGAGACCACTGCTGAAATGCCCAGGCATATGGCAATGGAGAGTTGGAAGTCTCCAAGGAATAGCCAATTCTCGGACTAAGAGAGCTCCACAGAAGAAAATAAACCCCTATCATCACTACCAAGGAAAGAGCTACAACCCTCCCCAAAAGAAACAGATCCTCTAGAAGAGATAAAAATAGGCCCCCTAAATGGGCTCATTGATTCATAGTTAACCATCTATAGATCCTCCATACTTCCACCACACTATGATTTCCAAATTAAAAAAACACTGCAATTGCCTCCAGAAAGTACCCAAAAAATGAAAGTTGACCAAGGTGTGTGAACCATGGTTAAAAAAATGTAAAATAAAGCTTACCACCCCCAAGAAGAATTCTGTCAGTCTGAGATAATAAAACACCACATAGAGAACATGAATCGCCCAACTCCACTTCAGTGTTATCAAGTGTGGGTTTCCAGGCCACCTACACAACAAACCCTAGTCGACGTTCATTAGGCTATCATCGATCAAACCCCCTCCCACTCAATTTTTAGACTCTTCCATGGTGGATCATTATTTTCAACAAATAAAGTAATTGAAAGTAAATGTTCCTATATTTTTACTTTACACAAGAGAGATATAATTGATCTAATTCTGAATATGAAATCAATATGTGACATATAAAAGGTATTAATACTAAAATTCAATACGAACCTTAAATAGAATATTTCAATATGAACATTAAGCAAAATATTTTAATATTTACTATATAGAGATAGCCAAATATTTCTTATTCTATTGATATGGGTTTTCTAATTCCTTTCATAGTTAGCATGAAGTTAACACATAAATACACATATATAAATACTTAGCTTAGATCCATCTCAACCTCAGATATATCAACTCCTAAAAGTGATCAATGTCTTGAGCTGTAAACATTTATTCAAGTTTTACACTCTAAAAGAGGCTTACATGTCAAGAAATTTGATATCCCTAGATAGTTATGGCATTAAGATGGATCTATGTTAGTATTCTAATAAGTTGTGCATGTACCTATGACAATTTATCCTACTTAATAACTTGCTATTTTTACATATTTCCATTGCAAGTAACATGTTGTGAGGGAGAAGCATTAATTTGCACCAACCCTCATTATATTTACTTGAAATTTTAGTCGAAGTCAATGGTAATTCGAAAGGGGATGGATTTTACATGCTAATTCTTTCTAAACCTTTGGAGAATAGACTATGAGGTCACTGTAGAGAAAATTACTATAATTAAAAATAGTATCACATCTAATTTTAAAAGAAATTGTAGTGCAATTAAGAAAGAAAGAATTATAAAAAAAATTAACAGAATATAGAAAGGTCATTAACTTCAACCTAAAATATCAAAAATGTGTTTCTTATAGCTAGTTTAAAGAAGAAGATTAACAATGCCAAAATATGGGAACTCTATTTCGAAACAAAGCATTGAACAATTACTAAAATTCTAGGAATGAAGAACTTGTCATCTTTGTCATAATGTGAAGGTGGAAGATGAAAAACATTGTTTTTAATATTTTACATATATCTATATTAAATTTTGATTTCAAAATATTTACATTACTATTTAATTAATTTCTTATTTTTTTAAATAAACTTAAATTTAAATCTATAAATGATAACAATCATCATTATCAATATAAATATTTTTCAATTTAATTTTTAATCACTTAATATTAACACCATAATCTTAATAAGCTCCAAGGGTTAGCTCAATTAGTCGAGGTCCTATTGCTAAATCACCTCACCATTGGGAGGTCATAGGGTTAATTCTCCTTGATGCCCTTGGGGTCAAGCTCTAATTAGTTTGGCCAATGTGATGTGATCCCTTCAGGAGGATCTACCAAGATTTTCCTTAGAAAACACCATAATCTTAATAATTATATAATTTTTAATATTTTAAAGACACTTACCAATATTCTTCACACATTGTGCTTCTTCTTCTTTTTCCACATCATTAAATTAAATTTCATAGTTATTATTAATATTTTCAATCAAATAACATTTGATTCGATATGTTTCAAGCAACATCATCATTGAGATGAACTTGAGGACCAACTTGGATTTGTGAGACTAGGGTTTACCCTAGCTACCACCATTAAAACATGCCTTCACTCAACTTATTTACTGATATGTTACATGTTGGAATCATTCATGTTAATTATCATTTTAGGACTATAAATCATAGCTTGAATTAGGACTTCAGTTAAACTGTTCGTTGAACGCTAGAATTGTCCATGTGAGCCATTGTTTTGAGGGGTTTTGGTGAAGCTAGCCATGATTGGACTTGAGTTATCAAATATGGGGACACTAATACTCTGGAATTAGAGACTTTTTGTTTCTTAATTCAATATTTGAATGCTACGATAGGAATCAAATTTATTTAAAAATTGGAAGTCATTCCTTAGCTAGATCTTTTATCTTTCAAACCAACAAGAAAATACTTCATATAGGTTGAATATGCAATGATAAGAAATTTTGTAGGTCTTTGGCTAATTAAAGAAGTTATGGAAACTTGGGTAGTTAAGCAATGGTTCCTTAATATTGAAGGATATGTACCATTTTTTACTTATGGCTATGGTTATTTTCTTTTTATTTTTCTTAATACAAAGGAGAAAAATTTAGTATTCTACTTCAAACCATAGTTTATGGGATATATGGAAATGTGTTTGGCCCCATGGTCTTTAAACTTCAACCCATAAGAATAAATCACTATAGCTCGATGTGAGTTAGAGTGCCACATCATTTTCTTGAGATGATTGCACTCTCATAAATATTGGAAACAAACTAGGCAAATTCATCGACCAAACAAAAACAAAAGGAAATTTGTTTTAATGTACAAGAATATATGTTGAGTTGGATTTTGGGAAGGCATTCCTGGAGGCTTTACAAATCAATAAAGATAGGTGGATCCATCAACAAATTCTATATTATCAACAAATTCCATTCAAGTGCAATAGTCATCATACTTATCGATGTTTTTCCAAAAAACCAAGAGGAGCAACCTTTACCAAAAGCAAAGATAAAATAAAAACATAAATTCATGATGGTCTGAAGCAGATGCAACAATTCTCAAAGTAAAATATTGTCTCAGTCATTAACATCCCAAGAAGTTTCATTGTTCTCAAGAAACAATCAATTTGAAGTTATTGGGAATCTAGAAGGCTTGCTAAATCCTAAAGATTTGGAGAAAGAGTCTAACAAGGAAAAAATAGAACCAACTTCGCATCAACATTCCCTAAAATTAGCATAGATACAACTCCTATATATTTCAAGAGTAAATCACAGATAAAAAAGAAAGTATAGATGAAGAGGAGAAAGAAAAGTCTATAAAGGAATTAGAGGAAGAAGAACATGGCGAGGACAAGAACGAGTGCCACCAAAAAAGATTCACAATGAATCTTCTAAATCATTTTCTAAAATATTAAAAAGAATTCCAAATCCCTCCCATCGTCTCACAAAGAAAGAAATTCAATTAAAATAGAAAAAGGTATGAAGCAGAAAGGCCAAAATTCTTGGGATATCGAGAATTCCTAAAACTTATTCTAACTATGGAAATGGTTTTAACTAGAAAGTAATAGTTATATTATGTTTTTGAACATTCCTTTGTAATCCATTTATATGGTTTTACTCATGTAATTTGGGAGTTTAAAGGGGAAAAAAATCTACAAGGAAATTCTTTTTTCTTTTCCCTAATTCTTTGAGGAGAGAAAGGAAAATAGGAATACTACAAGGTTAGAAAGATTCTCTATCACTATTTTTTTTTACCACTATTATGAGTGTTGCTACAATTTTTTTAATATAAATATTTCTTAGTTACCTTGTGTGTCATCAATATTTCCACCTCTTTTAAGTTGTCACATCAATATTAAATATTAACTATAATTGTTTAAATTAATTATATAATTTGAAGGGTTCATATTTTTGGGGAAGTTTATCTTTTAGCTTGGTGAGTTTTTTTAATTTTCAAATTATGGTGATGTGGAATGTTTGTGTTGGGAGTTGAATGATTAAAGTTCCTTTCCATCATATAAAATTACGATTATAAAATTACAATTGTGGCAAAAGTATTATGAGATTTGAAATTAATAAGGTTAAATATTCCATGATTTCAAGTTTTTTTTCTATTTATTATTATTTTAATCAAGTGATATAAGTTTGATTGACTCATGTTGGATACAATATTATCCATCTTGGAAACAAACATAAAAGTAGTAGATATTAAGTAGATTAATGAAATTGTTATTGTTAATATTAAAATGGATTCAATATTGTCACACACCTTTAAATTTGGTTAAAAATTCTAAAATTAAATATTTGGTTTTTATTTTAAATATATATATTTATTTTTATATATAAACAATAACCGATGATATTTTGTATTAAAAAAATATTTAACATAAAGTTCAAATATAGTACATGTCAAAATGATTGAGAGAGTTTGTTTTCAGTGCTACTAATTTTGTTTTCACCCAGTCTCCATTTTATAGATACATTGTGCTTAAACACTCAATCCTACTACTCTCCTTAGATTTCTTAGAGAAACACTAGAAACAATGAACAAAAACAAAATTTGTAGTTCATCAAGATGACTGTGCCTAGTTATCTAGCTGATAATCCTTGGAGACACTTTTTTTTGATAATCTACCTAGTGTAGATTCTCCATATGAGTTTACATCTCATCTAGATGAGAGAGCAGAACATTCACTTTTGAATATTTAGTCTGTAGAAGTATAATTGATTCGGTTGAATTCCTTCCATTGTGGGGGAGATTTCCTGTAGGATTATATTGATAATACCTTCATTGGAGTTTCCCTTTGGGGTCATAACTTTCTAGGTTGCAACTAAAGTTGAATGCAACAAACTAAAAGTACACAAAATCTTGTATCCCAAACTTCCTCGGCCCTGTGGAAGTTTATACTAAGATCCAATAGAGATAACATTGATATCACCTCTCCATCAATTATAAAACGAAGAAGCAACAACAAAGACTTCAATGAGGCCATGTAAACTTTGGTTATAAGGTGACTTGAGAGAAGGGGAATACCAAGAGACACAAGGGGAATAAGCAGATAGGGAAGAACCTCTAAAGAGTGATGCCCAATAAACAATGAACCCAAGGAGTCATAGACCAAACCACTGAGGGGATACACTTCGATGCAACACAAATTTGAATCAAACATCCTCAAGACGTAGGGAAAATACTAACAAGCCAAGAGAAAATTAACTACACGGATTAAAGCAGGGGATTTACCTATGAGATTGTCGCTCTGAGAGGAGAGCAACATACCCAAGATTAAATGTATTTTTGTTGAGGAGCAAGGGATATGTAATTCAAATATAGAGACTTTATAATCCAAGATTACCAACCAAACATGACTTTCAACCCTCATCCTCCACTCACAGACATAAATTTCATCTGTACTATCGCCTACACTTGAAATCATGGGTAAGGAATTTCTCCTCCATGACGTATCATCCAACTTCTCCTGTTGATCTAGGCATTTCCCCCTATATGCAATCTACAATGAAGTCTTCATAGTCCTTGTTGCATGCCCATCATGGTTGTGAGTGGGGGATTGAATAAATAGAAACCTCCAATGAGCATGATTCATAAGTATCGGCAATGCTTTGAGTCAAAGGCTCTAGAAATTAGCATATGCATGAGGAGGCATGTGTACACTTGGCAGAGAAGTCTAAGGTGCGTAAGGAGGGCACCCTCCATTTTAATATTATGAAGATATTACAAATACACGTAATTCAATTCATATAAAACATTAAGGGGAGGGACCTTTTTTATTATTGTCTTGTCAAACTAAGTCTCTTTTGGGGAGAGTAGAGTCTAGATTGGCAATTTCATCTACTACTAATTTGTTCACCCTTGGAACATGAAAACATTGATTTCTAGGGATGAAGCATAGTAAATTAAGAGTGTGTTTAATGATATGAGTTAGCTTAAGATAACTGAGGAATGTTTTTTTATAATTCTGAAGAGAATGAGGAGTGAATATCCAATCACAGTGATCTCTTGAATTTATAATTACACTAATTGTTTTATTCCATGATAAAGAGCATAGACTTCCACAACATTGTTGGTTGCCTCTCCCAATCCCCAAACAAATTTAAATTCCTAATTATTCTCAGAGTGAATAATGACCCATCGCACTCCTACCGCCCCTCAATTAAAATAAATTTATCATAAAACTAAACCGTGTAATATTAACATTTCCATCCTCTAACTCACCTAAAAGATTAGGATTATTTACTTGTTAAATCA